>VZRH01001643.1:2009244-2021898 GCA_013397555.1 Urocynchramus pylzowi | reverse complement strand
TTTTTTTTTTTTTTTTTTTGGAGTGTAGCTTTTAACTCAGCACTGTGGACCATATTGCTGTAAAAATAAGGGACTTAATTCCCTCTTGGACCTTGTTATCCTTTCACATAGAGGTATTTGTAATCAAGTTCTCATAATCAAGGAAATAAAGGTATTGCTCACTGCACACCCTTCTGAGGTTCTCATGAACAAGAGGGTGTTAGGAGGAGAGAAAATGTGGTGTAGTTACAGTGTTCTGTGTGGTGGGGCTAACACCCTTATTCTTTATTTAGCTGGCACTATGTGAGTCTTGTTCATCAACCCCCCAGTGATGGCTCTCTAACCACAGAATAAAGACAAATTCACCAGTAAAACAGGCAGCCATCTTCTCCTGCTCTGAGTGGACCTCTACCTTAAAGCTATTGTAGAAAAATTAACATGTCCTCTCATTACAGCAGTAGCTTAAGAGAAGTCTGAATGTATTTTCTGCAGCCTTCCTCTTCCCTGAAATTCTTTGTCTTTATTTCATTGGTCACTTACTGATTTTTTTACATGTAGTTTCTCATCTGGCTCCCATTCTTACACCACTCAGTGGTTCCTTGAGTGGCAAATGAGCAAAAAACTTGGCAGTTGTTGCTTGGGTTAATGTGGAAAAATAAATCTCACGTAATGCCAGTGTGGATTTACTTCTCATTCTGAATGGCACCAGCAGATGTTTGGGGAATCCTAGACTTCCTGAGTGCCTCCATCGCACAGCTGGCACCTCTTGGTGAGGTCCTGGTGGTGGGGGACGTGGGTGTTGTATCCTTACACTTTGATTTACAGACACTTCTGCCTCTGGATGGGGATTGTTCTCACCCTGCTCACTCAGCCCTCCCCACATCCCACCGTATCAGGTTCAGTGCTTTTGCCATTTCTTCTTCTGCCCTTTCATGCCAGCACCTTGAGGGGGTTTTGGTTTCAGTCAAGCTCTCAGCACCTCTCTCTGTTGGGAAGGTTTACTCAAATATCAGGTATCTCTGATGTGTACAGCATTTTCAGTGTGCGTGCCAAAGCTCTTGAGATGCAATCCCATAATAAATATTGTGTGGATTACTAGCTCTCTCATCTGCAGTGGTGGGAGCCACCTCTCTTGATAGTGGCAACCCAAACCATGTCCTCAGCCATGATGGGTATTACTGAATATAAAATTAATATTAAGAAAACCTACAGTATGCTACAGTCAACTTGTACAGTCAATGCACATTACCAGGTGAATCAAGGGGCAGGAGGAACAAATATGTCATGAACTAGCACTCAACTTTCTAGCACCAATTCCCTGTGGTTTCCCTGTGGGACACAGAGACAAGTTCATGAATCTTTGAGATATTTTGGTTTTCATAAGTCCTTTCTTCCATGATACTTGAGATAGAAATCCTCCTAGTACTCTACTCTTTCCTCACAAGGAAAACACTCTACTAATATCTGCTTTAGATGCTGACTGCTTTAGACACTGTGGGTTGTTTGTGTTTGGGGCTTTTTTTAGGAATAGCCCTTAGTGGCACTAAATTTAACAAGTAAAACCAGCATGTGCCTCACACTTGATAGTTCAGGCTATGGTGACAGATTTTAGCAATTTGGAAAATCCCACAGGACCTAGAGTGGCACTGGCTGCTGTCTTCTTTGTTTGCATTTACTTTTCTGCTTTGTCAATTTGTTCTGTGGTTGCAAAAGTAAATCAAGAGATCCAGATTTAAACAAGTAAAGTAGTCATACCTCCCTCCCATTCTTTAAAGCAACCTCCCCAGCAATAAGCCTGTTAACTGATGATAATCTATTTAAAAAAAGAAAAAAAAAAAAAAAAAAAAAAAAAGTGTGTGAAAGTCTAACTGAGAAGGAAAGGAGAGATGATATAGATATTCAGCAATGCTTGGAAGAAATGACTATTGTAACACAGTCACTCAGGGTTATTTTCCTCTTCTTTTAACTTACAGCGCTCAAGGCATCCTCCAAGGGCCTTGAGAGGGTGTTGTGATGCTCTTCTCACACATGCTCTTCAACAGCCCTGTTACTACAATCAATCATTGAAAAATATTTTTTTGTGATTCAGTCTAATGCTTGGAGGGAGCTGCAGAGATAGAAAAGGCTATTGGCACTTGAAAATATTAAATGGAGTACCCATGTGGGAAAGCTCAAAATGTAATAGGCATGGATGGGGGTGTTTTTTGTATTTCTCCACATACACAAGAAGGGAAAGCGTGATATAAGAAAGCTGCAAGAAAATTTTCACTTTCTCTACATTTTTATGTTATCTGCTGTCACCAGGATTTGTAAATAGCTTAAGGTGAAACCTGTTATAGGTTAAAGACCAAAACACGTGCATCTTGGCCCCTCCTGTGCACTGCCCATAACTTGCCAGGGTGAGGTGTGCACTTGAAGTCTAGAAAAGAAATATGGGAGAATTTTTATGAAGCTTTGCTTGAGGTGAAGAGATTTTTTCCTTACCCAAAAAAACAGGTCAATTAGCAAAAGCATTGCAAAGCCCTTCCGATTGCACATTATCTTAATTATCTACAGACAGAATTCATCATCTGAATAGTTGAATTTGAAGTTTTACATTAAAAATTAAATATGTGTTTATCTGGAGATTTGGTGTGTTGGCTTAACTCTTCAGTCTTTGCAGTTTTTCCCTTGGTTGTTTGGGTAGTTATCTGAAATATGGCATCGCCTGTTACTTCTTCCTGCAAGACATCACACATCCATTAGGGGATGCTGAGGAAACCATCCCTTTCCTCTCTCACAGGTAGAGAAGAGAGGTGTTTTAACCTGGGCATGGGCTGTGTGAGTCCTTGTGTGCTCTCTTTTCTCTTCCTCTCCTTGCTGCTGCTGTTACCCTTTAAATACAGTGATAACTCAGCCTAGAGGAGGTTCCAGCTTGGAATTATCTGTCTCTGATGCTGCTAGCTAGGGACACGAGGGAAGCTGAAGCTGGTGGGGGGAGTCAAACACAAAGTGTTGGTTCATCTCCAGGAAGTGGGAGACTGTACAAGGAGGATATCTAGGACTAGAACACCCTGGGCTGGATGCCTGAGGTGACAGCTTCCAAGCAGAGGGAGCTGCCAAATGTAGGAGGTGAGGATGTTATGTGCATAATCTCTTCTCTTCCTTAGCAGCTATGCACTTTCCTGCCCTAAAGCTGGAAGAATTGCTTTTCCTTTCTGCTTCAAGCAGACCTTTTTGAGTAGATAAATCTACTAGAACTTAAAAAAAAAAAAAAGAAAAAGAAAGAGAAAAGAAACAGGGGAAAAAAAAAAAGCAACCAACAAACACATGCAAATGGACTAAGTTAGAATTGCATATCCCATCTGCTTCGTTCATTTTTAGAATAAGGTTTTCATACCTTGTACTTCTCTTTTTTCATTAGTTGAAATAGCACTGCATTGTTGGCCACCTCAGTACCAGAGACAAACTAAATAACTATCCTGAGCATATGGAAAGTAAAATTTAAGGAAACAAACCTGGTCCTGCCAGAAATATCTTTTGTCTGTCTAAGGAACAGAAGAACTCCTAACCCGCTTTTGCAGTATAGGGAATGCTTTAAAATTTATTGGCATTATCCTGTAACCTTGTATCACTACGTGTCTAGGAGCCCTGTGACCATGAGTGGACATGGTAGCACTGTTGGGATCTAATGTGGCTCAGTTCTCTGCCACAGCAGTGTAACGCCCTGAGGGAACAGCTGTAGGAAACAATTACTGACTATTTAACTGGAGGATGAACACACTTACTGGAAATGACCTGGGAGTCCCAGCTGATGGGGGTTAAATGTGAGCTCATGGTGTGCCCCTTGTGCTGAGAAATCAGCACATTGTGAGCTGGACCAGGAGGAGAGTGGGGGGAAGTTGTTGTTATCCCACCCTTGGACAGGGTGGTGAGGCCACCCCAGGTGTGCTCTCCATGCAGGGTGGGGCACAGAAGAATGGGAGATGCAGCTGTGGCAGATTGAGCAGTTGTCACAAATTACAGCTTGGGAGACACAGACTGAACATCAGAAAAAAATATTACTAAGGGTATAATGCAACACCAGAATAGGGTCCTTGTGGGACTGTGGAGTCTCTATTCTTGGGAATTTTCTTGACTTGGCTACACAAAACCACAGGTGTCCTGATCTAGCGCAGCAATACTTCTTCTTTGTGGGGGAGATTGGAAAAGACCATTTCAGGTGTTCCCTTCTAAATAACAAAATTTCTGAGGTTTTCTGGTGATGTCTGGAAGGTTTGAGATGGGTGTTTTTTCTGATAGACAAGGAAAATATGTCTCTGGTTAATGCACTTTATAGTTATCAGGTATCCTACACACCCTGACAGTAACGATTGTTAGAGAAGAAACAAAAAGAGAAGAAACTCGTTTTGTCCTAAAACATGGTTGAAGGAGGGGGAAAAAGCAACCAGTTATTAATTTATACAAATAAGTGATTGTTTGAACCATTGGGCTTCAATTTTGTTAGTCAATGCTCTGGAAATAGAACAAATTAAACATCTTTCAGATTGTGTTGGCCACTGCTAGATGAACAGTTTAAATTTTTGCAGACTTTCAATCATGTTTTACTATCTGTTAGCATTTTAAAAAATTTTCTGTGTATTGTTTTGGATAAAGCAAAATTTTTCTTGACATCCCTTACGAAATATGGTTGTCACTGGAAAAGATGAGTTCTTAATTTTTTTACTAAGAGTGTAAATTGCATCCTTATTGAGCAAAGTCTGGTGAAGGAATTAAGAAAAGGAACAAAAGACAATAATTGTGGGAACAGTTGTCCTCTGTACTCCAGACAAGTCTGGTGGGTCAAGTCAAAGCATCTTTTACCTAAATAAAATATGCACCACTGAATACAAGGGGGATGAATTCTTTGTATGATATAGGTATACCCTGGGAAGAGTAAGAGCAGATTACAGATCGGGATTTAGATTACAGATTTAAGCATCAAACATCAAACAGTTTAGTGATTTTTTTTATAGAAAGGCAATCAAGTCTCTTAATGAACTTATCAGTAATCAAAATATGTCTTTGGAGTTTTGAACAAGTGTACATATACTTTCTAGAGCATATTTTTCAAGCGAGGGCTTGGAATGTCTGATTACTACAAATTATCCATATGTATGTAGGATTTGTGTCAGTACTTCTCATGCCACTGGAGAATGGATTTCCATTGAGTTTTCCCCTGTGGAAATCATAAGTTTGAACATCAGTATTATTTTTATTTTGAGATAAAATTAACTTTTTGCTTATAGGATCGCTTCAAAACTATGGTGTGCTCAAACATCAGTAGCAGACCTGAGAAACACCCTATTGTTCTTGTAATTGGGACAGCCAGAGCCAATTAATACAGCAGGCTGATTCAACAAATCAAAGAAAACAGTTTTGGCTTGGGGAGTATAAAGGTCCTTATGCAAATATTGATTTACATATCTATATCTATATCTTATATACATGCAGCGATTTTCACTGGGTATCTCTATTAATAATAACAACATTTCAGTGAGGGGAAAAAAAAAATTAATTGGTGGGATTTGGAGACCCTGCATCTATCTTGACAGCTTAACATGGTTGTAGTGCTTTGAACTGCCTAAGTGTGCACTTTCCTTCTGCTCGTTCATCAGGACTCTTTGAAGCCGCTGTTAAACCAGAATTGTGTTCATAGGCCAGTTTATGCCTTTGCATAAAAATAAATGGTTTCCTTAAAACACACATGTTGAAATTCATGTTGCTGGTGAGGAGATGAACTTTTCAAAAATACTCAGTCCTTTAAAAAGTGTCCGTGGAACCACTGAGAACCCAGTATGCAGGTGGTGCAATATCTCTGTGTTGTCACACATTCAAAGCTACGTAAGGTGGAATTAATTGAATTTTAATATTTTTTATATGAAAAATTGTAAATTAAGGCATTTGATTTTCCTCCTATGAAAAATGTCATATTAATTCAAGCATCAGATGTTTATATGAGATGACACTTTGAAAAATAATCTGTAATAAACAGCTCTCTTTCCCCTGTGCAATTGATAGGACAAAGTAGAGTGAAAGGAAGCACAATCTCTTGAACTTTTTCAGACATGAAGAGCAACCTTTGTACTTGATGCAGTTAAGCTTGAGGACACAAGAGCTGCCAGTGAATCTGTGATTATCTCTTGGGTTTTCTGGTTTTAGGTCAGATAAACTAAGGAGAACAATGTTGGAGAATATATTTTCTTCACTAATTCCAGTAAACCCAGCTGAGCAACTATCATGAATATCAGTGGGAATGATGGCTTTAATTCCCTGTGTATCTCAAGGAGACCAGTTGTCTTCTGATAGCTTGTGTATTGTCACATGTCCAGTGCCCAAAAGGTAAATGAAATTTTCCTTGTTCAGACATCCATAGTAACCAAGATTCCAAGAAATTCTCTAAGATTTCTTGCTGGAAGGGGATTCACATTGGAAAATTACCAAGAGAAAGCAAAAGGGAAGCAAATTTCATAAAGTGGCAATGTTATGGTATTTTTTCTACCTTTCTTTCTATGCTTGCTTGGTAAATAAATGGAAGAGATTACGTTGAAAGATTCACACTTTAGGGACTTCTAAAAAAAGCATTTGGGGTTTGCTCAACTTCAGTAAGAAACCTGCCATTTCCTCTTACTTCTTCAAGGATGGAACTGTGGCCCATGCCTTCCCAAAAAGCAAGATGCCGTGTCTGTTTTCCTCTGTCCAATTTTTTTCCGCTAATCCCGCTAACCACACCGCTCGGGCTTCTGCTTAATTGTTCTTTTTAGACAAGCACATTTACTGTATCCGAGTGCATTACTAACAAGCCACAGGTCTGCACCAGATGGGCAGGTGAAAAAGTGATTATGAGGTGTGTGATGATGGTTCTGTATCCATAATACATTCATCCCAAGGTTCACTGGCGCATCTGTTCTGTATGTTGTTTTTCTTTTTTACCGGTACCCTTAGAGATATTTAAGCAGGTGATTCTTTACAACTAAAAGATGATAAAAGAGAAAAAAGTGAACAAGGGGTCTTTAAGGTGGCACTGCCAAGACAGCGAGACAGGCATATTGCTGCTATAATGCCCCTCAGCAGCTCATATAAGATTTGGATGAATATAACAGTGTAATCATTTTCATTAGCAGGTTTTGGATTGATACTTGCTTGCATATTAATGCTGATTACCGAGTCTTGAATTTATCAGGGTGTAGCTGAATGAGCTGGTGCCATATCGAGGAAGGAGTGAGGTGGAAAGCACGACCTTGCCTTGTCTCTATTCTGCAAAAAGACTTGGAGGGCTGGCAAGCCCCAACCTGATCCAGGTGTCTGAATTCCCCACACATTCATGTGTGTCTCAACTTTCAAATGTCATGCGTCTGGAGAGGGCATTTTAGTGCAATTCTTCACTCCTCAAAGCAGGCATAGCTCAAGTTTTTAAAGAGGAAAAAAACATGTTGATTTTTAAGGTGTTTTTAATTAAGTCATTGCTGATAAACAGCTTCATGTAAGACTGTTTTTTTTCTATTTTGCCCCATCAGTTATGCATTTGTTTTTATGAAACAACTTTGCAGAAGCTTTCGTGGTGCCTTTGTTTAGTACCAATTACAAAAAGGATTTCATGCAATTGAGATGTTTTCATTTAAAAACATGGAGATTACACATGCAAATTCCTTGCTGAAAATGGGGAAAAGCAGTAAGGTATCCTTGGTTAACTTTTTAGTTATTTAAAAGTAGCTTGTTGGAGATTGAATATTTCTATGTTTCACTAGAGCTTTTAAATATAAAAGAGATATGAGACTATATCTGACACCATCAGGCATATTATATTAAAATTTATGAACAACTTCATCAAAAACCACTTTCCTTCTCCTGCATAGAGACAGATTTGTTCTGACATAAACGTTACATGGCTGGTTGCAGCCTCAGATTAATGCGAAGACCCTGGCGATTCCTTTTAGACGTTATTTTATGAAATAATACCTGTCAGCTGCTGCCTGATCCCAGAAAAGGGGGCAGGTTTTCCAGGTCATCCTGCCATCTGTCAGCTAAAGCTCATCTGTCCCTCTACATTACCACCTGATCTGTGCTAACAGGCCTCACAGGGAGCCCCGCTTCATTGGCCCGGTGGGAGCCCGGCAAAGAGACTGCGCGAGGACATCACCTGTGATTCCCAGATTTAATTACCACTGAAGTGATGAAGATGTGCACACGGATTGAAATGCTTTTGAATAAATGCATGGCTCTGATAGGAGGGTTTTTGCCCTTTTTTTCTCTATTTTCCCTTCTTTTCCTTATTTCCTGACTTTCCCTTTTTCCCCTTTCATTCCTCCTTTTTTCTCCTTTTTTACTTCTCTCCTTTACCCCCCTTTTTCCTTTTCTTCCCATTTTTTTCTTCCCTTTTTTCTCCTTTCTTTTCATCTTTTTTGTCTTTTTCCTCTTTTTCATCTTTTTTGTCTTTTTCCTCTTTTTCCTCTTTTTCCTCTTTTTCCTCTATTTCTTCTTCCCTTCCCTTCCCTTCCCTTCCCTTCCCTCCCTTGCCCATGTTTCCTAGCAGGCATTCTGCAAAATACACATATTATTTTTTTTTTATCTGAAACTTGAATGGCAGTATTTAATAACCAAATTAAGTATAAATATTGCTGAAATGTCCACAATGAACTCTCAGAAAAAGACAAAAATTTCCTGTGTTTTGTGCATGGCCTTTCACTACAAACACAATTATTTATGGTGCCTTACTGTCAAACTCTAAAGCTATATTGATTGGTGCTAGATGGGAAAATCAGGGAGCATTGTATTTCCAGCTTGTTACCACTGTTCCAGTGCTGGCAGGTAGTTGGGGTCCCCTGCCCAGGGATGATGGTGGGATTTTCTGGGGGAAAGGAGGGAACCAGGACCCCTGGAACCGGCGGTGACCGCGGGCTCTCGCTTCCCCCGCGATCAATAACGCGGCACAAAAGTTATTACAGGTCTGGGCCTTTTTGACTTCAAAGCTGCTTAGGCGGTATGTGGCATTAATTCCCTCCTGTACAAAAATGTAGCTGATAATCGCCAGGCTGAGGGGAGGATTTAGGACTAGAACAGCAGATTTCCTCACAGATTACAGCCTAAAACCTGGTTTCTTGGGATAAACCAGGATAATTAACTGTAGTGAAATATGTTACCTTTGTTGAGTCGTACCCGGGTGATTCCTGGGTAAGGTATGAGCGTTTATGTCCTCGTGCCATCCTTTATGGATGCATCTTTTTAACCCTGGTGGTGAGGACTTGTCAGGAGATAATTTAGGCAGCAGTGGCTGCTGAGCCTTGGGAAGAGCTGGTGCAAAGATCTGCTATCAGACCTGAGACCTGTGAGGCACCACGAGCTTTATTTATGTCCTCACTGTGTTTGGGTCAATTCCTTCAATTCAGAGCTCACCTCTCCATCACCACATGCTGATGGAGACTGCTCTGAGCATCCCTGCCCTATGAAGTGGCTGCTCACGTGTCTAGCACCCAGGTCCCTAAGATGAAAGGATTGTAACATGCTGATAGCATTCCTGATGGAAATTTGTTTGAATTTCATGGAAGAAGGTGCCAGAGGTGTGAGACATTCAGGCTTTCCTTGGTGACTTGGCCATGCCACCATGTGAAGTCACCCACATAGGTGGGCAGTATTTGTACTCGGGCTTGTATATATTTTCAAATCATTTATAAGAAAAAAAAAAAAAAAGCTTTCAGCTTGAAATTTGGAGTTACAGTCCTTAAGTGTCAGTTTCTTTCCCTGCTTTCAAAATGTGCCCTGTAACTGCAACTTTTTATAGCTATAGTCTGGGAGGTTGCCTGTGATTCTCCAAAGGATGGTGTAGACATTTATGAGGCTGCCATTTTTGTTCTAATCCTAAAGTAAAGTTCACATATCACCCCAGTGAATGCACTGCCCAGATCTCCAGATGTCCTTGTGTCAAGCAGACACAACATCCAATTCATGTATTATTTTTTATAGTAATTATTTTATATTTTAATGATCGCTATTGAAAACCAGTGATTTACTTTTCATTTTAAATCTATTTACTTTAAAAATACACTAGAAAATGGTTTATTGCAATGCAACTAAATGAGTGCAGAAAAAAAAAATTAGGAACAGAAAAATTGCAGTATGCTTTTAATCTGGAAATTTGAAATAAGAGGTTTTATCAGTGGCCAGTATAAGTACAGAAGAGCTGGTTTTAGGTGTATAAAGCCCAGTATAAAAACAGTGTGTGCAAAGGTCTCATTTGCTCACATCTCAAGACTGCTGTACTTCATTTTCTGTTAGTACAAACCAAATAGCAGAATATTAAGAGTCATTTGAGGTCATAATTAAAGTTCTTTGACATCTGCCTTTTTTCCATTAGTCACGACTACCAGATGTCCATGTCATGGGAATTGAAAATTATTAGTCAAATCATGTTTTTAATAAAAAGTAACAGAAACTTGCATGTTTTAAAGTCGCTGGGCATCGACTTGCCAGGCTAAAAGAGCTTTCAGGGTTGTTTCCCTTTATTTTTGTATCTGTCTGATGTTTTTATGTTATTGTTTGCTTTATTGGTGCAGTGCTCTGTTGTTCCATCCTGTGCACTGCTCAGCCAGTTTAACCCCACTGACATTGAATGACCTGAGTTTTGTGCACATTTTTGTTAAACTGATACCTGTCTGTATTTCAGCCCACTGCGACTGCACTGCTTGTTCTGTTACCTGTATATTGATTTTATTTAATAGAGCAACTGTAGCAAGAGCACTTTTGGTTTAGATTGTCTTTATTTCTGCTCTCGTGCTGGTGTGTTCTTGCTGTATTGATTTGACTTTTTATGCATTGCTTTCCTCCTACCACATTAGCACCCATTCACCAGCTTAATGATCGTGGCACTGTACAGAGTACAGTATATTGGCTTGTTAAACCATTTCCATCATATTAATTTCTACTTATATGTAGTACTGACCTATTTTTACTGTGCCACTTCCAAAATTGTCTTTGTTTACCCAATGCTGGCTGTCCTCCGTTGCTATAAGCATCCCTAGTTTTCTGTAGCTCTATTTTTAATAGCTTTTTTGGTTTGTTTTGTTTCCCCTTCTCTCATGTGCCTCTGATTCCTTTTTTAACCCTTTTTTCCCCTGTACTTTTACTATGCTTTAAAACTAATGAAGATGCTTAGCTTAATGTTACGAGCCAGTCTATTTAAACACACAAGTTCAAATTTTCATATTTTTCTTTGTCCTTATACCTGGAATTATTGGTATCTTGAGCTAGGACTTTCCTTGAACTTTTATTCTTAGGACTTTTCTAATTCCTCCTTTGTCTCCATGTGGCTGTACAATGTCATCTGTTTGATGCATTGCATTATGTCATTAGAGTATGCCACGGTTTGTTGGGTGCTGGGGACAATGGAGAGGTGTATGGAGAGCTCTGAACTGCATCTGGTTTTCAGCTGTGGGAAGGGAAAGGGGAAAAAGGGAAGCTTTCAAAGAGAGATGGAGCAGGGGAAAAGCTTGGATTACCTCTCTGCTCTCGGGCACAGAAAGTGACTGCGAGAGGACTGAGGATGCTGCACAGTGCCTGGAACCACATTTTGTGCTGAACATTTGGTGGCAGCAGGAACTAAATTGCTTGTAACTTTCTTTGGAAACAGTGTCTTCAGTGCTGCTGACTGGGATATGAAGAGTGGATTTTATGGACAGAGTTTGAGACGTGCTCCACACTTTCATAGCAACGTGTTTGTTGTTAATATGTTGGGGCTTTTTTTCCCGGTTTGTATTTCTCTCTCAGCCTTTTCTCTTTGTCAGTCAGAAATCATAGCCATGCTTAAACGGTGAAAAGCTTTAATCAATAGAGAAAGCTTATACTCATTTGGAGATTGGACTTTCCTCACATATCTCCAAGGAAATTCTTTGCCTATGCTGGGCCATAGGTATGTTCTGACCCAAGACTCTGGTTTTTAACTCTTTTTATGGCCAGGTTCACTTCACCTGGAGGAGGCAATGCAGTATAATCCTGGTATTATAATACCTTGCTTTTCCAAGCCAAGTTAGAGGCACAGCTGAATAGGGTAAAACCTAGACTATGATTTTAGGGATAGCCTGCCTGACAGTGTGGAAAATTTGGGATGTGCTCAAGCTACTCAGTTTCTACTTCATGATATGGAAAGGAAATATGGCTTGCTGATTTTTTTTTTCCTAGTTCATAAAAATGCAAAATAGTAACTCTAATAAGTAAGGTTTTAAGTGTACTTTGGCCATGAAACAAACTTTTCTGAAATATCTAATGAAAAGTGACATCACACTCATCACTATCCTGTTTTAAATTTAAACTACCCTGCCTTGCATAATCAATTACTTACAGAAAATTGTAAAGCCCTTAAAATTCTGAAATGGTTTCTGGCATTTAATTATATAAGATTTTTGACCTGGCTAGGCAGATAATGTTAACACAGCTTTAATACTAAACAAGACTGAACATGTGTGTGCTTGACTTTTATTAAACTCCTACTGAAGAAACAGATTAATTGGAGGCTGATTCATTGGTGAACAGGCGTTAAAGACAGAAGGACCTTCTCACATTTTGTTCTGTTACCCAGGCTTATGCCATCTCAGGTTGGCAAGGAGATCCCAACTGTAGTGTTTTGAAATGTAACTGAAAGAAATTTTAGAATAACAGGTGCAAAAA
>VZRH01001643.1:1997467-2008313 GCA_013397555.1 Urocynchramus pylzowi | reverse complement strand
AAAAAAAAAAAAAAAAAAAGGGAGATTGTGATCTGGGAGGTTCAGCTGTGCTCTTCGGTAGCTCCAGGTGGAATGCTGCCGATTTCTGGGTGTTTGTGGGAAGCGGGAGACTCTCCTGGCTTTATTTGGTTCTTGTGTGAAAGTGGGAGAAATGAAAGTATTTTGACAATTACCCATTGAGCTTTTCACTTCATTCAAATCTGCAGCGCAGCGCTGAAGTTGGTGAGTGGGTGTGCAAGGGAGAAGCAGAAAAACAAAAACACGTACTATAAAAGCAGGCTAAAAGCCTGCACAGTTCCCTGCAAATTCAGATCTCTGCACTTAGTAAAGTCCTACATTTTAAAACCATCTATTCCTCTGTCTTCATTACTCCTGAACGTTAAAGATACTAGTAAAAATTAACCTCTGAGGTAAATCACTTGGATTTAAATACATTATGCAGCTTAATTTATGAAATGGCTTGGTGTGTTATGTTTTATGAATGTTTATTTTCCCCTTACAATCCAAAATTGTAGAAACTAAATACCATAATGAAATTGTGAGCTCAATTACATTCTCTTACAGGTTTAAATGTACACTTAGGCTCATTGATGTGCAGCAATAGCAAAAATTATTTGGGGAAATTTTTATTACAGCTATTTCCAGGATTAAGGGAGAAATATCCTTTTTTATGTTTTAGTTATTAGTTCATTATATCTGGCATTCTACAGGTAAAAACATCAAAAGCTAAATCAAAAACTTAAAAAAAACCACTAAAAGGAATGTACTTAAAACAAGGTTCTTATCTAATGTTGTAGCTCAGCATATTTTCTGGCTTTCTAAATATAATTTATTAACTGATTTTTCAGCTGTACATATAAAATCCCTGAGCTGTATTACAAAAACTTAATATACAATACAATATATGTACAGGCAGTTAAAAAAGATATCTCCATGGCTATATATCATAATCAACTTTCTTAATATTTGCACTGCAGCAGCTGATTTCTGGTTGGTTTTTGTTTGCTTTTTTTTTTTTTTTTCCCAGTGCAGTAGAACTAAAGCACAATAGCTGAAAGGTGAACTTTTTTGTATTTCAACATTCCCAGCCTGGTAAAACTGTTCCGCTTGCTACATGATGTTATAAATATCAAGATTAGTTTCTTCTAAAATTACCAGTGCCAGCTGCATTCAGTTTCCCGTGTTGTATAGTATTTTGTTACTAATGTTCTCAGTTTAGTGCAAGGGGTTTAAAAATCAAATTACTCACAAAAATATCCAATATTAAAAATCTGTTTATATGTTTCCCATGTATTTTAAATATTGTATATAAATCCATTTGTCTTGCTGAGTCAAGTACTCCCACTAATATCACTGTTCTCCCTGCCTTTTAGCCCAATATGCTCCCATATTAACAATAACCATTTTAATTTTTTCCCTGGTGCCCAGTACCTACAATTTGGATAACTGAAAAGCATTAAATTATCTGTAGCAGTGGCAGGTTTGTGCATGCCTATAGATTTTCAGACATGGAGGCATAAATATACACCTATAGCCTGTTTTTTAAAAAATAATCTACTGCACTGCATTTTGAATGCAATGGTCTGGCATGTATATTATGCACATTTTTAAGAATTTAATTGAATCATGATCTGTATTAGTACTGCAGCAAAAAGCAGTAATTTCTACCGTCCTGGAGTCTATACACAATCTTGCTTTTGAACCTGTGTGTATTTAAGTTCTTCAGCTGACATCATTTCAGTCTGGGAATCTGACATACGGCCACTAAACCAGGATTAATTGAGCACTTCTGTGCAGTACAAAACATTCTTTATATATTGACAAATATTTCTAAAAAATGGATTGGTATTTTTGCTGTTAATTGTTTCATTACTGACCTTTACCTCTGTAGACATATGCAGTTTTCGTTTTTTTGGGAGAGACTTTCAAAATATTTTTTTTTTAAGTGTCCAATGCTCAGTGCTAGCAGTGACATTTTTACAGTCTATTCAGAAGCATATATTTCACTCTTTTGTATCTCATTTCTTTCTATTTATTTAAAACAACTTAGCATGGAAAATCTTGCAGATTTAAGTGACAGTGATGATGTACAATATGCATAAAATGAGCCTGTCCCTACCCGTGGTGTGTATTGCTAGGGACTCCATTGCAATATTTACAGTTAAACTAAACTTTTTCAAATGAAGCAAAATTGCATTTGTTTTGCAGATTTGCTCATCATTAAATGTGAAACATTTCACATTTGTCTTTTTGAGTAATTGGCTTTTTAAAATGATAAGGTGCTCTGAACACTTGTTATGTGGATAGGTCTGACGTTGTATCCCAGAAATCCATATGCCATACAGACAGAACAGAAGAAAGATATTCACAAGCATGTCACAGATTGGACTGAAGCAAGCCAAAAACCAAAGTGCCATGGCATTAACAATAGCACCAGATTTACTGTCACGATTGCAATCTGTGCTGTATCATAGACAGAAGGAGAACTTTTGATAGGTAACACCTCAGTGTTTTTTAAATCTTTTTGGCAAATTATCATTTTCATTATATTTTTGCCTGCCATATAATATTATTATAATGGTATTAAGTCACTCAGACACGCACACACATGCACACGCACAAAGTTTATTAGCCCTCAACAAAAGGGCTGATTTACCTCCTGGGCTAACTGTTCCTCAACAAAAAGGAAGGTATTTTATTTAAAAATAACACATGTTTTAGGGCGAATCATCCACAAAACTAGCGGGGATTTTTCCAATAGGCATTAAGTTAATAAAAGCTTAGTTAATAAAGTCTTAGGTAATAAAGTCTTATCTAACATAATTAATAAAGGTACAGAGAAAAACCACGTGTACCAGGCAAAGCTCGACAGCCCAGAAGTTTCCAAAGTTTGAAGGCAGTAAAGAAGCAGGGTTAGGGGAAAATAATTTTTCCTGGGGTTCAATCCCAACTGACTGCATTTTCCCAGTGCAAGCATGTAGATGTTTCTTTTTGACCATAAAATCATACATTTTCTTCTTGTGTAAAAAAAGCTGCATAAAGCAGATTTGGCAATACCATAATTCATGTTGAGCTCTGGTAAGTGCTGAAAAAGATTTACAAACTCACAGCTTGACACTGAGCCCACATGTTGGGTAGAGTAGAGAAAAAGCTCTAGAAATACTACATAGAGCTTCCTGGCAGCAAACAGAGAAACATCAGTCAATTGTTTTTTTCTGAATTGAAAGCCACCTTGGGATCATGTTGAAAATAACGTCTCTGCCTATCTTTTCTGCAGTTTAAATTACCTGGCTGGCGGAGTTGTCCTGGAGCCATTCACAATAGGCTGTTTAGTGCAAGAAAAACACTGAAATTCTCACTTTATATGAATTATAGATTTGAAACACAGTTCACGTAGGAAATGAGAATCACGAGAGCGCAGGCAAACCTACCTAAACAGGAGTCTGGGTGTTGCAACCTCCTTTGCACTGGAAAATACTCTTTTTTATACTTTTTGAGCATCCTCTTTTCATCGCAGATATCGCCCTTGTCTGAAACCATTGGAACTACTCGTGTGAGAAATGGTTGCTTGCATAATTTAGCTCGCTACGTTGACTTAAAACTGTATTGGCAGCGCAGTTGGGGCTTTATATTCTCTGAAATGTTTCAAAGTTTACAGTGGTGCTGCTGCTGTGTTTTGCATTCGCTCCCACAAAATACCATGTTGCCACAAAATGTTGTGGGAGCTTCATTTAAATACCATGAGCTGTGCACGCTTGCCTGGAGCCTGGGGAAAATCAGGAATTACTTAAAATTTTGGTTGAAAGCAGCAGTGGTAAATTTTTCGTGACTTTCTTTTTTTTTCTCTCCCGGTTTCCAAAGATTTGGCTGGTTTAGGCTCACTCCAGCTTGAGTGGAGCATCTACATCTATCTCCAGTCTTCTACTCATGATGATGGAGATGTCACTAAAGATAAATCAGTATTAACAACAGCTCAGTTCCCACTTTCCTGGACTTTCTTTACAACTGAAGAACTGCAGAGTGGTTCGTGTAGGCAGCAAATATATGTGAAGGGGTTAAAGATATGACAGGTGAACCCTTTTTTTTAATCTTGTCATGAATGACAGCACAGTGGTTTTACCTTCTTCTCCCCCTGAGGTGTGAAGAGATGTGCAGGTATTTGATATTTGCTCCCAGGCTGTTGTTATTTACCACATTAGGAAGCAGCAGGTGAGATATTCCTTGACTAAACCTAAGTGCAACTTTCCCTATCTGCTTGCAGAGCTTTATTATCTCTCAGATCTTCAGTACCGGAGTCAATAATTTGTTTGAACAAGTTTTCCATCTAATCATTAGCACACTTAAAGCCTATAATGAGCTCTGTATCCATGCAAATGCATCTTTTTAAACTGCTTGCGTAGATTTAAGGGCATAGTTTCCTTGTAAAATGGAAATCAGAGCTGTTCCTAACACAAATGCCTCAGTTCTTAATAAGGGATGGATCAGCAGCAACTTTCTAAGTTTATTTAATTTTAAAGTATTCATCTCTTTACATACTGTATTTGGGATATTTTTAAAGAGAAATAACATTTTTAAACCTGTATCAAATCAAATGCCTCATATCTTTCTCAATCCCTCTTATCTTGAAGTAGTGAGTGAATGAACAGTTTCAATTCAGCAATGAAAGGCATTTATAAACAGATTTTTTTTTCAACTTTATCAGCTGCTGCTCAACTCCCATTGTATTGATATAATGATACTTCAAGATAAATAAAGAAATTTATGACTTTAACAATTTGAATAACGAGAACAGCAATCAGATTAAAATGGGGACCATTCACGCCCCACATGACAGCTCAGAGGACTCTAGCAGAAGAGTAACCAGCTCAGTGAAAAATCAGAAACTGTGATTGCTATTTAACACTGCAGCTTTTCACAGTAGCTCAGCAGAAAGTTATTTAGCACAGGTGTTTCTGTAAGTCTGATACATTGGGAAAATTCACAAGGTTCTCCGTCTCTCTTGCTCCGTGTCGGCTGTGAAGTTGGTCCTGTGATGCAGCAAACGGGTTTCTAGTAGGAAATAGAGCATGGAGGCAAATGAGCAAGTTCAAACATAGGATCTGATCTAGATTCATTTGCTTGGTTGCTAATTTTTGTAACGCATGACAGTAGTGAGGTGAATGACCTGTCATCAAGCAAAAGCAGCGAGAAGCGGGAATGAGTTATCGTTCGGAGTTAAGCGTGAAACTGAGATCCTGTTCCCTCCGTCGACAAAAGCGGCTTTCCAAATAACATGGATATCAGTGCTCCTTCTTTGTTAAGTGAGGGGTTTGATAAATATTCACCTATTTCAGTGTTTCTCACTACTTTGTTTAGCTATGGTGTGTTTCTGTGCTTTCAGCCTGTGGGTTTGCATTTCAATAAGAGATGAAATGGTATAATTGAATTTCTCAACACCTAAAAACTCTCAGCAATTTTTTCTTCTTTTATTTCTCAAGTTCTGGCAGTATCTAATTTATGGCTTAATTCTTCATAAGGTCATTCTCTAAGTGAGTGACTTCTAGTTAATCTCAGACATTATGAGCTTGGCTGCGATAGAGAATCAGTTCATCTGTTCTCAGAAAGAAAAGAGTGAGTTGTGGGGATTGTTGGCAATATGAGTTTAGCTGAAAGCTAGGTACAATTTCTTACCAAGTTATTATTTTTCCCTCATTATTTTCAAGGTAATCTGGCTGTGTTTTTACTAATATAGCCAAGCTGGGGAAAAAAAAAAAAAAAAAAAAAAAAAAAAAAAAAACCAACATATTTCTTTCCTGGTACTGTGTTCTCCAAGTAGGTATATAAGGTTACTAGTGTGGGTTTGGTCCTAATTATGAAGGAACCAATAGGTGGTGGGTATTTTTGGTAATTATTTTTTTGTTTTTTTTCCCCCTCTAATTCCTTGATGAGGTATTGTCTCCTCTCAGTTGGGCTGGAAGGTGCAGCTTTCTTTTGCTGTTAGCCTTACAAATGACAGCTAACTTTGTTGCTTGTGGTTCTGCTGTTAATTTACATGCAGCTCTTACTGACTGTCACTAACATATCTTTTGTTCCCTGAAATATTCACTCTGTGAATAAATATAACTTTTCTGCTATTTTTTGCTCAGGCTGATTTGCTCATTTCACTCTTGTGACTGCAAACAGCTCAAGCACTCAGATTCTGCACGTTGCCTATTGCTTAATGAAGTACCTTGCTGAATCAGGGCTACCGTGTTCCAGCAGATGAAAGGGAAGCACATAAGAAGCTCTACTGCCAGGTTCTGCTTTGAATGTTTTTCTTTTAATCAATTTTTAGACTTATTAGCATAGCGGATCACGGTTTTCGCGAAACAAATAAAAGCTTCAAGTCTGATTCTTGAAAGCGTTGGGAAATGTTAATGTAATTGGTTCTGTTTATAGTTCAAACTCACTTACATGTCTCTGCTCATAGACACGAGTAACAGAGTCAGCTCTCCCAGCTCTGGTTTAATGAGTTAGTACCCCAAATCTCTGGGAAGTAGCTTATGGGTTTCCTTTGTCAGAACCAAGCATCTGATAGCATTCTTAATTATCTTAGTGGCACAGAACAGTGCAAGGGTTAGGTCATGGCTTATAAGACAGGGAAACACTACACTTGTAGAAACTCAGGTCTTAAATTCCAGTTTCCTTAAGACTTTCTCTTTAGCCTCACAGTTTAATGTCCATGTTACTGTCTGGATGTTGCTCTCAAGTTGTCATAGGATGCTGAGTTTGGGGAGAGTGATATTGCACCCAGAATTTCTGACAACTTGGTGAGGAGGGCAAGGAACATGTGGGTCAGGGGCCTGTGGGGAGATGCCCTGGTTATGGCCCTTCTGGGTCTGCAGTTTGGGTTGCTGGATAATCACGAGTCTCTTGGCACACCATCCCCAGTGCTCGAATTGATGTGCAAAGGTGACACCTTTGGACAAGGAGGCCATAATGTGTTTTAAACCAACCATTTCCTTGCCATGTGTAATGTGCATTTATTAATGACAAGACATGGAGTAAAACTAATGGTGTTGGAGGGATTCAGACAAATATGGCCTTATGATTATGGCACAGAGGAGCTGAACCCCAAATTCCTAGCCATTCCTGGCCTTGACAGTTTTGTGGATTTTTAGCTTCCCTTATATTTAGATCCCAAAGTTCCTGAATGAACTGTCACCCCAAACCTACATTCTCCTATACTTCACCATCCCAAAGCTTGCAATAGAAAAGAATATCAGGCTTTCAGACACAGCATATTTAGAAAAGAGAGAAGAGAGTCTGCCAAATTCCCCAAATCCACTTCCCAATTCCCCTCAAGGATAGCAGGAAATTGCTTGTTATCAGTGGGTAATTCAACCACAAATGTTATTGATTACCCAGTCTCAATCTTCACAGTCTTGATGGCCAAATATTTTGCAATCATTCTCTCTATTTAAAAATAAAAGGTGGATTTTTATTTTGGAAAAGTAGAGTTTTTCAGATTTTCTGCATGCCACATCACATTGTGATGTGCCCCTCCAGATTGTCCAGTGTGATAGCCAGAAGCTTGACTGACAGATGTCAAAGTGTAAATCATGTTCTAATACATGAGAAATGCCTACATAGTTAAAAAATCCAATACTTGCAAAACCTGCTTATTTAAAATTATTTACTTGTTTTTAATATTTGGTGTTTGGTATATCCCAGTGCACACCAGAAACTCAGACCTAGAAAAGAGGTATGTGATTCTTGTGTTTTTGTTTTTTTTTTTTCCTAATTTCACTGTATTTTTTAAAATTACAGAATTGATCCAAGTAGGTTCTCTTGCTTGTGAGCTACATAGCCAAATGTTTCTGTAGTTTTTCACCCAGTAAAAACTTGGTCTGGCTGACCAAAATCAATTATTGTAAGAAATTCCCTGAGTTCTGAGCTATATTCCCCCTTCCTGGAAAAGCTCCCCTTAGACACCTATTGTGAAGAGATATTAAATATTTTGGTTATGTGATATTTTTAAATAACATTTTGAGTAACCTGCTGTCATTACTACAGTACCACGTAGAGCAGCTGATAAATTTAAAGGCCAGTGCAGTTCTAGTGCTGTCAGTGCAGTTCCAGAATGTCTAAATAAAAAAATCCAAGCATCCTCCAACGCTTAAAAACTGGTCTGAGGCTATCACAATGATTTGGAGACATAAAAAGATACTTTTTTCTTTTTTTTTTCAGAATACAAGAATCTCTAATTTCAGAAGTTAGGTGATATTTGAAATAACCTGTCTCCATACTATCTGTAGTGTGATGATGCTTATTACTTAGTATAACATTCATTCATTCATTCCCAGATTAAATAAATATCAGAACTGGGTCAGAGAGGTTCATAGCCTACTGGTCTTTTGGGAACTCCATTAATACCCCATCCCTGGAAGAGTTCAAGGCCAGGTTGAATGGAGCTCTGAGCAACCTGCTCTAGTGGAAGGTGTCCCTGCTCATAGCAGGGGGTTTGGAACAGCATTATTCTAATCTCCCTTCAAACCCAGACCATTCAAAGATTTTGTGCTTTGAAATATCCATATTCTTCTGTACTCAGTAAAGATCTGTGTTACCCATAAAAGCTTTCTAACTCCTAGGTTGTAACTCCTCAGAAACTAAAATTTAGTTAGGTTACAAAATTCATCCCTCTTTGTCCTAGATCTCATCAGCATCATTTTTATTAAAGCACTAAACTTTTTAAAATAGAAATCTTTCCAGGTTTTGTAGTTGGATTTTTTTGTTTGCTTGAATGGATGCAATAGCCTTATTCAAAACATTTTTCATCCTGCTTAGCTTTTCCTAATAGTTACATACAAATAAAGATGGGAGGCAGCAAACCCAAGATGTTCTGCATTGTTTGCTCCCTGCATGCAAGGGGAGACAATAACCAGTGTATTTTCCTGCCTGCCCCACTCAGGAACTTGACACAGCTGGTGGAGTGTATCTACAGATCATGGAACAACTTTGATGTTGTACTTTGTTACAAAACAGTAGCTGGAATGGCTGAGGCACAGCAGGATATTGCACTTACCCTTCAGCAGACCTGTTTCTATAGAAAGGAACTTCCTGCCTCCTTGCCCCAGGCCACAAAACCCTCAGCTGTAGAGACGGTGGTTTGGATCTCAAGCAGTAGGAGGAATCTTGTGTTTCTGTATTGGCTTTTGGCAAGATAGTAAAATTACATTTGCAGCTATTTTGGAAAATGACCGCATGTTCTACAGGCTCAGTACACAGGTTCTGAGTCACCAGGAATAAAAGGAAAAAAAAAAAAAAAATAGAGGGAAAAGAAACTATCAGAATGAAAAGAAAATGGTAAATAAACAATGAAAATCCCATTCAGTAGCGCTGTTTCATCTGTAAGAGATGCTTTATTCAACAGCAGGTAGCAATCCCCACAAGAAACATCTGTTATCAGAGGATTTGCAGGTACACTTTTGTTCACTGCTCACTGAATTAGTGTCAGTATTATAATTCAGCAGGTTTCTGCTTTTCACACAAGCCAGGATTAGCGCTGACTTGGGCTGGAGGGCATTCAAGCTGCTGTTCTTCTGTTGGCTATATTTCTCTGTAAACATCTAATTGTTTCAAAAAGTGATGTACAGTATGCAAAAACCTGAATTCAATGCAAATAAGCCTGTGCAGCTCTAAACTTAACAGGTGTTCTCATTAGTGTAAGTAGACAAGGAACGATTCTTGAAAGTTTTACAAACACTTATAATCACGGCCAAATACGTTACTGTAGGTATAAAGACACGTATAGCAACATCTCTTTTTCCTTATTGTGCAATCTCAGCATTCATTAATAGGAGATATGTGCCAGTAAATGAAATACTAAGAGCCAGTACTGGCTTCTTCTTGCAAATAATGTAGCTGTGAAATGCTCTGCTGCTGATGAATAAATTTTTTGGCTAAAATAAGAGTCAACAAAATGAAATCTTTACACCCAGCACATATATATTTTAAATATATATCTTCGCCTGCACTGCAAGCAGAGCATTCATTCTCCCTTTGATATTTTTGTTTGTTACAAGGACTTATCACGTTGAGTCTCACTCACATACATCATAAAGTGTTATAACATGCATATAAAATTGGACAGGAGAACCATTCATCACTAGGTATTGTCCAGCTGGTAAAGCTAAGAAAGACAGGACTTCTCTGAGAAACCATTGCCAATATCTCTGTGTGTGGCTGTGTAATGTATGGCTTCAGATTGCAAAGGCAATAACAGTAAAATATTACCCCAAGGAGAAAAGTAGCTTGCAGTAGGTATTCATGCACTGCCTTCAGTCTTCATCTGTGGACAAAATGTGCAATTGTCTATTCCCTGACTTCCCACTACGCACAGACACGACTGAATTGTGTCTTAATTATTATCTCTTGCTTTTACCAGTTGTGGGGGTATTTCTTTCTCGCTTCCCCAGTCTGGTGACTCCCATCTCCTCTGGCTTTGGCTGAAAGGCTGTCAGAATTCCACCCCTCCTGCTCCGTGGTGTGGGCAGCGCGTCCACGGGGCTGGAGCAGAGGGCAGCACGGGCAGGGGGGACATGGCAGGCTGCACACAAGATGCTGACATCCAGGATGGTCATCTGCTGCATGTCTCACATTTCCCTTTTTTGCTCTTTATCCTCTGAAGGAAACCCCTGTTTCCCAGAGGCTGATCCCTGTGCTCCAACTGTCTCTCACAGGGCATATTACCAGTGTAGAGGTGCAGCAGGAACTACTTCCCAGGATGTTCCCTGGATGTTTAGCAGAGATTGTTTGCTCTTTCTTACTTTTCACTTTGCTCAAACATCATGTGCTTTCTTCTCACACTCCTCAAAGGCAGCAAAAA
>VZRH01001643.1:1969886-1988719 GCA_013397555.1 Urocynchramus pylzowi | reverse complement strand
TTTTTTTTTTTTGCTTTTTTTCCCTACTCATTTTCACTTTGTCTGCCAGTAAATTAGAATAAGAGAAAAGCCCCCCGACTACTTCTTAAGCTTAAACCAGCAGAATTCAACCCCAAATTTGCAATGATGTTTGAAGTAATTGTGTTTGCAAGAATATTTACTGTAACTATCTAAAACAGAAAAGCAATTTAAACACTCTTCCTCTTTGCCAGCATTTGAAAGTAGCCTGCAATGTGGAAATAATTTTGGTCCCTAAAGCCTAAAGAAGCAGGCCTTTTGTTTTCCTCACTTAAATGGGAATTTATCTCAGAAATTAGGATCAGTCTGTCAGGGCCATAAAAGCTTTGCCATATGACAAATTTTGCATTACACTTTCCTTAAATTATATACTCCCTGCACACTTGCTCTGTGTGTGTCGGTTAGCTTCTGTACTGGCATTCTGGAATCTCTTGCTTCATTCTTACAAATAATAATTTTATTAAAAGCATACACATATGTATATACATATATATATATTCTTTTCCCAGCCAAAAGAACAGAGAATTACATCGAGAAATTTGGAGTTCAAACTCAGAAGATCCTCCAGCATCGAATTACTGAATAACTTAGACACTGAATCCAAAGAGCCAAAGCCTGAACACAGAAAATCTTTAAGTAAGGCTTTTTTCTTTCCTCATTTTTCTTTCCTTTTTTTTTTTCCTTTCCTTTTTAAATAACTATGCCATTACAGGACAAGATAATTTTTATTACATACAGAATGTAAGGAAGATCACTGAGAATTTTAAAGCTGAATATGTTCTGCACTGATATACATAACTTGCATTTAAGTAAAGACAGTTACTAGCTCCACACTTTTAAAGGGTGACACTCTCTCCTAAGCAAAATAAATTTGTTTAGGAGCAAAGACATTTATTTAAGCCATTTATTTTTAAAAATAAGCAACATGAGCCCTACGCTAATGGTCTGTTGCAGTTGCTTTGTTTCCATTTTAGTAAAATACCTCAAATTGCCAGAGTAATTTTGTCTGTTGTGTATTTATACACTGAATTGCTGAAAGAATTGACATATCCTTTGCAGCCAACAATCAGTGATGTATCTATAATTTTATAGAAGATAAATTCCAGGGTTTGGTGTTGATTGTTTGTCAGTGCGATTAGAAAAGAAAGTGATCTAAAACTAACAGGGCTGTGCTTTACTCCTCTGAAGAGACTATCCCAGTTTGTACCGAGATGCTCGTGAGATTGTAGGCAGCAGGAGCTGGTGCTGACCCTGAATCCCTCACCCAACATTTTTTTAACTTCACCCTCTCCCCCGAATTTTTGTTTTCCTCCTTTGTTTGGCGGCAGATTCACATCCTGCTCCCGGTGTCAGCGCGGTGACAGCCCCAGACTGGCAGGCTGGTTCGAGGTGCCTTTAGGTACCAAAGGGCTCTGCAGGAATTTGCCTGCACGCATTTCAGTGCAGGATCAAAGCCTGAGATGTTAAGAAAAGGGCTGCATGAAAAAGACCCAACATAGCTATTTTTAATGATAATTATCCACACAATCATAAATATATGCACACATGCGTGCGCGTACGCACAAATAGAGACTCATTAAATAGTCTCTTTTTGCAGACCAGAGGATTTTAGGGTTTGTTTTCTTATTATCTTGAAGTTGTTTCTTATTTTTTTTTAAAGGGTTTTGTGGTTTTGTTTTTTTTCCTTTGTGTTATAAAATATAAAGTAGCCTGAACGTGGCTTGTGAAAAATTGTCCCAATATCTTTGCACTGGGTGTTATGTTGCATTTCTCAGAGGAAGAAAAATAAGACTGAGAACACAGTGAGTTCTGAGGGTCTGATTCTGCTCTTATTGTAGCTAATAGCAAAATGCCCATAAACTGTCTCAGCACTCAGGGAATTTTTATTTATTTATTTAGACTTCTCACATATCTTTAAATGATAATTTGTCAGACAAAACAGAAAAAGTGACTATGAGCAGTGACAGAGACTTAGTCTATGTTTCTTTTCAAACCTTAGAGAATCCTGAATAACCTCCGTTTTGTTAAAGGCTATTTAAACTATTAAAAAAATGTGAAAATATCTGCTGTGAAATCTCACTGAATCGAAGCTTGCATTTAAATACCGTAGATTGGATTGCTTCTAAAATATGTATTCAGAACTTTTTTTTTTTTTTTTGGCCCCTTGAGATCAAGCAATTATGTGGAATTAGAAAAATCATATTATTCACTTACTTATTAGTAGTCTAAGCACAAACTGTATTGTCAGTTTTCTGCCTTTGGCTTTCTGTGCCCTTAATGTTCACACAAGTATCGTAGCCAGAATTATCGGCAGCTAGAGCCAAAATTGCTTTAAAAAGGCATGAGAACTGGTAATGACACATTGTTAGCAGTTAACAGGTGGTCGTTTCATTGTCCAGTTTGACTGCAGAGCACAAAGATATGTGCAATATCTGCAAGTGTATTTATAAAGTTCTTGCAAAGTTTAACGATTTTATAATTTTATAGTGCTTTTACGTTATTGACTATTGCCAGTGCCAAATCCAAACAAAGGAGATTTTTTAATGATGCCTTAGAACTCCTCCAGTTTAACAAAGAAGATGAGCAACTGATGTGTTAGCAGCCCACCCCCTCCCGCTTTGATAACCTTTAATGAAATATTCAGACAGCTCAGATTCATTTGTATTTACCTTATCTACATTGTAGGGGTTGCAAAAAATATCCAGTTTTAGACTTGATACTGCTGCATCATTGCTTTATTTTTTTTTTTTTTTTTCCTTTGGCAGTATATAAAGGACAGGTACATTCTAACCAAAGCATTTCTGTAATTTACTCTTTAATTTAAAACTGGGGAGACTGTCCCTAGAGATTTAGTAACAGGAATTTGGTTTTTATGTCTAATCCTAATTGCTTCTGCTTGCACTACAAGGACAAATGGTAATTCTCTGTTATGCTTTTTTGAGCTGTAGACACTGCTTTCATTGAAAATTTGGCTTAAACTGCCAGGCTCAATTTCCAAAGTTGAGAGAGTGGCCATTCTCTTGGTCATGCAGCTTTTCAGTGGCTTCTCATCCAGTTTGGTTTCAACTCATGTTCTAATTGAAGTTTTCTTGAGCTAAGGAGAAACTAAGAATGGCCTTGGGGAGTGTTACCAAAATATGTAAAACTGTGATCTTGTTCTCAAATACATGGAAAGAGATGACTTTTATTTTATGGTGTCAGCTATTTCACTGACATAATTTCTGCAGCTGATGCTGGTCAGAAGTAACGTGGTTTTCACCCCAGCCACCTCCTCCATTAGAAGAAGGGTGCATTTTGTGAAAGAAAATTGCCTTGCAGCATCACTTCTTTTAATGCAAAGAAGTTTTGTTCTAAACAAATAATTTTGAAAATTGTGTCAAACTTCATAATTTCCAAGTAATTTAATTATCATTCAGATCATAGACCGTATTTTGGTTTTGTTTTTTTTTTTGTAAGGTTGCCAAAACCCCCTCCTAATTAGTAGGAGTTATAATTGGGTTCACGGGTAGGTGGTCTGCCATGTTAATTTTATATCCCAGGGAACCAGGCACCTGGGTTACTCTGCAAGTAGAGATGCTATTGTGGTGTATGGGAAGTAGGGAAAGAATCTGAGATGTAGGGAAAAAAGTCTGTGCACCACAAGGTTCCCAGGAATCGTTCTTTTCTCCAAACCCCAAGGGGCCTTACTGTGTGTGTAGCACAGGAGCTGTCAGGACAGTTTTGTTTTGGGCAGTGAAACCAAGTGGATGCTCTCAGCTAAGCTCAGCCCTTCTTTTCCTGCCCATGCACCCATCTTGTGTTTTTTGTCCTCTGGGCCATTTGTGGCCATCATTTGGGAATTCTGTCCCTCAGGAGTGGCCTCTTGTGGAAGAGCCTGGGCTGGAGTTGCTATTGATTGTAGGAGGGGATCAATTCCCCTTCTGCTCCCCCTCTCCCAGATGGAAACAAACAGCTCTGCAGTAGGAAGAGTGCCCTTTGGCTACCGTATCAATCTGAGGGCTGCTCTTGTCAAAATGCACAATCACAAGCTTGATAATGCAATCCATTCCCAAAGCACTATATTTCCAACCTGTTCTCCATCATTTCCTTATGGCGTCACATTTACTCAGTTCATCACATTCTTATTAATATTTTAGGTTTCCTTGAAAGTGATGGAATTCTATTTTTATTACAAAAGCAACAAGAATAAATACTAATTGTTGTCAGTTATTTCCTTATGTAGTGGGAACAGTAATCTGTTCCTCAGCTTTAGGTTGCCAAAGCAAAATAATGAAATATTTTAGACACTAAAAAAAAAAAAAATCTGTGATATTAGATAAATGCAATTTGATCTCCTTGTTTGCCACATAAAAGCTGGAACTGCCTGAATTGATAAGATTGAATTGCATTATTTTTATTGTTTCTACATGCATATTTTTTCCTTATCTTCAAGAACACTTTACTTGAAAGCCGGTGGTTAGTCATGCAGCCTGGAAAATCTCCTCCATGTTTGAATTCTAGCTGGAGGTGCCACAACTCCAGCATTAAGAATTAAAAAATATATATATATGTGTGAAAAGGAACATCTTGGTGAGTTGTGGCAGCATGATTGCTATTCATGGTCATTTTAATGTCTCAGTAAGAGTAGTCGGAGACCCCAGGCGTCATTGTGCCAGACACAATGTGATACCAAAGTAAGCCAATTCCAGCTCTCAGCCCCAATAAGGACAAGTTGCAACAGGTGGAAAAAAGTGGACAAAGGCAGGGGGTGGAAGGAAAAGTTGGCAGCAAAGCCAACATGTCATGCATATTAAACAGCAGGCTTGGGATTCCTTTCTGCTCTCCGTAAGGATCAGGGTCTTAGCCCCAGTACCCTGGCCACCAGCCAACTCAAATAATGATACTTTCTTTACCTAAATTCCTCTTGGACTCTCCACAGGGTCTTTTAGTCCAAAAGAGTGATGCTTTGGCCTTGGGATACCACAGCCTTTGTATGCTTCCCTAGGGAATGGTCTCATGGCAGTGTCTGGGAATACACCTCCTAGCATCTCTTAAATCAAGGGGAAAAACCCCAAAACTTCTGGATCATAATTTCGATTTGCCTTCATAGGTATTTGCTACAAAGTCATCTGGGCACTGAAGTCTGCTTTAGTTTCTTAAAAGACAGTTAAATTCAGGAGCTTATAGTCCTTAGGGTTGAACCATGGACCATGTGCTTTAAAATTGCTCAAAATTGCTTTTCTTCTTTCATTCACTTTTCTTCAGAAGGCTGAATTTTGAAACTTGAGCGTGGTGTGTATTTATCCCTTGTTAATTACTAAAGCATCCAGAATCCTTTCTGAAGGCATTTTGTTAGATAACTAAGTCTGTACAATGAGTGTGAGGCCAAAAAAGCAGCAGAAGAAACCCATTTTGGTAATTTAATGGACATGGTGAATGAAATGGAGAATTGGTGGACCTTGAAAACTTCCTGGCTCTTTGGTCCTACTTGCTGCTACTTGGTCCTTCCCTGGCTGAACTTCCTCCAAGGACTTCTTTGAGGGTTTAAGGTTTGTCCCTGCACAGGACTGGGAATTTCTGTGGCAAAGGCCTCCTGTCTGAGGCTGTTGTTTCTCTGAGGAGGGAAAGGATAGGCACCAGGGCATGAACACATGGATTTGCATGGGTTTGGCTGTATAAAAACAGAAGGGGAAAAAAACCAAAACAAAACAAAAAGCCAGAAATTTATTTCTTGAAAACATCATTATACGACATAGAAAAAGGCACTGTAATTACAGGCAGTACTGAGAGGAGCCTGTGGGAGTTTTCTGTCTCCTCACTGATGCATGGAGGGGATGGAAGGTTGGGAGACCATATCTTGGGGTGTAGAGGGAGGTTTCACTGCCCCAGCCAAGCTTATTGAGGGCTGGATTCTGTGGTAGCTTATGCAGTCCTTTATCCACACAGAGTCACCTCTTTGAAAAGGGGGTTAATTAACAGATCGACCAGGGCACTGGTGGAGTCACCATCCCTGGAAGTGACCCAAAAAAGGTGTGGATATGGCCCTTGAGGACATGGTTTGGTGGTGACCATGATGGTGGCACTGGGCTGACAGTTGGACTCTGTGATCTCAGAGGTCATTTCCAACCTTCATGATTCTAATCAGAGCCGCAGAAGTTGGAAATCACTCAATTTCTTTCTTAGTTCTGATGAGGTCTGAATTCTTTCTCCTTCCTGGCCCATTTATTTCAGTTAAATGTGAAGTTCAAAGCCAAATGATGTTATTTAGGGACTATTATTATATTACAATGTTAGCATTATGTATAGGTCAGTTTTATTACTTTTAATAAAGCCAAGAAACATAAAGCAATAATGTGTATTAGAGCAGCCTTACCAATGGCAACAATTAAAACAGAAAGTAAAATGAAAACTAGCTGCAAATATGTAGTTTCCCACTGCAATGTTAATTTTGTCACTCTGCATCTTGTATGTTTGTGGCATTTATTTTTATTGCATCAACAGGAATGCACTCAGCTTCAGGCACTAAAAAAAAGCAGGAAAAGAAATGCAACATGCTGGGTTTGCAGAGTGGAATCACTCATCTGGACTACAGGGACTAAATATTTTTTTTACATATTTGTTCTCTTATGTTTCTCTGCCACATTAAGTATAGGTATGTTCTCTTCCTAAAGCTTAGGAAAATACTGATTCAGCAACAAAGAAGTAATAATATTGGCATGTGGGAAACAAAACATGCCAAATTGAGAAACAAATTGTGTCACTTCTACTGATAATAGAAGATTATGTTGCACTCAAAATCACAACTGGCTGTGACTAGTCCTAAAAAAATTACATTTTTTCCTGAATTTGAATATCCTGTTTCCATCAATTATAATATAATGTTTCCTTAATTCTTTGTTTTATTTTTACTTCACTCTCCAAAATCCTTCCAGAGTTTACTATTTGGGTTGAAAAAGCATATTTTTAAATTGGGCATATCCAACTTCCATATAAACATTTGGCAGGGAAACCCATGCATGTTCACTTAATTCATTTTTATTGAACCAAGTCCAGATTTTTAGCCAGGAAAAAGTTAGATATTAATCATATCTGAGCAGGATCATTAAATTTTCCTTTACCTACTAGAACAGCAGGGTCATTATAGAACCATGAGAAGTTAGCTCACTTATTAATCTTTACAATTACATAAAAGTGATCATTTTTATAGTATTTAAGAGTAGCTCTAACCCATTACATGAAGAGTATATGGGAATATTATAACATAATATAATGTATTATTATAGATGTGACCTGTGACTCATTGGTCTGCTCACTGACACACAACTCCCTGGAAAAGTTATCTGTTTGAGCTTGGATAATCTTTAATTGTTTCACACTCCTCGTGCTCATTTAGGGGGCATACTAGTAAATAGAGAGCTAGTCACTGAGTTATTAATTACCTCATTATTACTTAATTATCACCATTGCATACTTCATTTTTATGGGGAATTATATCATAAAAGAAGGTATTTTATGCTGCCCACCACAGTTAAGTATGAATGACAGCGATAGCTAATGTAGGATTGAGTTAGTTAAAGAAAATCAATCAGAAATCCTCACTATAGATTACTATCCAGTTTCTTCTGCCTTTTCCAGCTTACACTTCTCATCCTTGACTTTGAAACCCAACAGTTTAAACTCGGTTCTTGTTTCAGTGGACTAATCCCCTTTCATAAATCATGTTCAAGTGCTGAAATAATTTGCACATCGTTTAAAGAGTATTTGCTTTGAAACATTCACCTCAAGCCCTTTTGTATATCCTTTCTCTCTAAAGATTTGTAGTATTTGTTTTGTTCTCTGAGGTATAAAAGACCTGGGTAAACTTTATTCCTGTTGTTTCAAGATTAGTGAAACAAAATGCATATTTATTCAACTGGGACTGAAAGGAGCTTTAGTAAAGACGATCATACATACGACCCAGGGGAATGTTATAATACAAAATGTCTGTCTTAAAATCTCTTCAGGTTTGTTCAAAACACTATTGAAGGACTTAAGTTTAAAGAAAGAAAAGGAAAAGGTTACAAATCCATATTTCTTTGTTCCAAAGAAGAGACACCACATATTTTCCTTAACAAAATAAACTCCTGCATGTGAAATCTAGATGCATTTGATATGCAGGCAAGTAGAGACTGGGTATCATGATTGCTTTAAGTCTTTTCTTACTGAACCACAGATACTGACACAGCCCTTAAGACAACTCCATTTTGGAAAAATTGCAGGGTTTATTTTTTCAGACACACACTTGCTTCAGAAAAAGCAATCACAAACAAATCATGAGATTTTAGGCATTGTTGGAGCCAAGCAAGTGAGGTAGACTCCTGCAATGAGGAATCTACTCTGACTCTGCCACTTCCAAGCCCAGCTACCCAACATGTCTTCCACTGCTTTGGTGCAGCCTCTTAGCTCCATAACCACTAAATCTTCCTTTACACCAAGTAGCAAAACTAAGGTTTGGTGTAGATTGTACCAAATGCTACAATTTTTATAGCTGAAAACAGCCCTTTATGCAGACAGCTACCTCTGCTCGACCTTCCATCACCATGTGTCAGTAGATCTCCAGTTTTTGCATCTCCATAACTTTTCTTCCACAGGGAAGGAATAAGAGACTGACAACAGATAGCACCTAAATAGATGGGGGCGTGCTCACTGCAACAGGGAATATCTTAGACTGCAGTTCTTGGGGAGAGGTCAGAACTAGAGCAAGTGAGCAGGACTTGCTGAACTTCATTATTCAGGAAGAGCTAGTCCAGTCCATCACTCCTTTAAACATAATTTTGAACCTTTCATGGTATTTATTGAAATAAGCACCCCCATTGGAAGGTTGTAGCCAGAAAAATTATTCTTACACTGTACTGTATCCTGAGGTTTCACTATTATTTCTAACTAATCTAGGTGCAATCCTCATGGTATTTTGGGAGGAATGCGACAGAAATAAGGAGGTTTTTAGGTTATAAAAGTCTAAATTAAGCTCAGTTAGAGAGACTGTACGTCAGGCTCTAGACAGGAATACCCACTTTCCAGACTCACCTTTTTCCCTGCGGTGAAATCACTTATATATTTGGACATTCTAGCTAGAAGGATCTATTTAATTTAGATTGTGACAGCCAATCCCAAATATTTAAACACCAACTTAATGGTACTCTCTTCTGGACAGGGCGTATTAATGGAATTAAAAAGGAGCATGTTTTGTAGGATCTCCTCTTTGCTCCACCAGCTGCCTGCTGACGAGCCGGGTAAACAGATCCTGCCTCTGAAAGCTGAAGGGTAGAACATCACTGAAGGGTTAAATGCTGTATTGTTTCTCAATTAAGTAAAAGGTTCCAACTAGCTGGCTTTAAATATTGATGCTGAAGAGAGAGCTATGACATATGAGCAGCCCCCCTCACCACTGAGGATATTTGGCTCCATTTAATTAATTCCATTGGCCATTGTCTTAAGTGCGCCCAGGATTCACCCAAGAGGAATTCACTTGCGTTGCTGTTATTGAAAAGTGTAACACAGCATTATCTGCCTCAGACAGACTTTTTGTAGCATTGAATCAATTCCCCAGTTCTTGAAAACAACTACCTCATTTGATTCTTTTCATAATTAATGAAATTCAGTAGTAATGCTTTTGCCCCTCAGCTCAGGCTGGAAAAATGTTCCAAAACTTCAGTTTTCAAGCTGAAAGCACTCTAATTTTCAGCCTAAATGGACTTGTGGTAAAATTGTGTTCTTGTGGCAACATTTAGCCTGCTCTTCATTTTCAGCAGTTCTGCCTCAGGTGTACCACCCCCTGCTTGGGCTGATAACTAGGCCAGCCAGGATTTTGTAGTCTTTCCTATAAAAGGGTGCTGCTTTTCTTTTTCTGCTTTTCTTTTCAAATAATTCTTTGCTGAATCTCTTTCCCTTTCAGTCAGTGTTTTTTGCACTGATATTCAAGTTTAGGTCTTCCCAAAGACTTGGAAAGCAGAATTCAGTCTCACATGTGGAAATGGTTCACCTGATGCAGTGTAGGGATTATATTTATCTCTTTCATTTCCACTTCTTTAGACATTAAAAGTAAACAGCCAGAACAGGTAGATTTTGTTGTCCTTTAATCTCTTGCATCCAGTGCATTCATTATGAAAACTAAAGAGCAAACCTGCCTTAAGCCTTTTCATAGCATATAAAATATGTTCCTATATGTGATAACAGTTTTTGTAATTAATTTTCAATGTGTTCAATTTAAACAAAGAAGTAACATTCTTATAAAACTGAGCAATGCTTTGCAAATTACACATTTAAAATACACAAAATTAAAACATTTAAAAATACCCCAGTGCTAGTACATTTGAACAAAAGCCCTTTGGAAACAAAAAAGGATTATAATGGAATTATCCTGAAATTCATGAAGACACTTCATAGAGAAGTCAGAAATAATTTTAAAAGCATACAGGTATGAAGCCCTACTCGAGAAAACTTTACAGTTAATGTATTTTGCAATCACATAGTGACAGTACATTTTATAGTCACTTTTGCTGAGGAAGGTTATTCTTCAGTCCAAGGACACATAACCCAAGGGAAGGTGGCCAGATGTGGCAGGGCAGAACAGGAGGGCAGCCAGATGCAGTCTGGATCATTTGCCATTTAGCAGAATTTGGGGCACAAACTTTTAAATCAGGGAAAGACAATTTGTCTTGGTGGGTATCTATAATGAAAGACTTAATTCAAGGTGCAGAACTCATGGTTTGATCTCCATCACTTCATGCTCACTCTTTTTAGGACAGACTGGCTGTGACCTATTCAGAAAAGGCCTTTTTATCTATTTTTCTCAGGAGATTCTCTATTTTTCTTTTTTTCAACTGGCTCCTGAGCAGCACAGGTTTTCCCTTGAGAAGTGATAATGGAAGAACCAGAAGGTGACTAAAAATTAAGCAGGACAGATGATGACCTCAAGATCACTTTTGACTGTCTTCTATCTAAGCCATAGATACATTCACTTAAGCCAAACCCTTTGTCTCATTTCTGTAGTTTCCTAGAAGTTCAGAAGTTCTTGCAAAGATAATCTTTGTGTATATATATCCATTTGTGTGAAAACACATGTAATAGCTTCTTCCTTTCTATTTAATATCAAAGATGATTATTTTAGGGTGTTATAATGCTCCTACCTTCCCTTCTTCTTTTGAAAGAAGAAATTTCAGTTGATGTATTTGAATGAAAATCAAAAGATAGCACTAAAAATTAATGAATAAATAATGAAAAAACTGAAACACCTGGATTATTAAACTGTGTTATCTGAAGATCACTCAATACGATGGATCAAGGGTAGAATTGATATTAAGGCACAATTACTAGCAGTGGAATACTTGATTTGTTGTTTTAACTTTGCTCTTAATGCAAGACACACAGTTATTTCTGAACAGACATTTGATGACTGGTTTAAAGTATCCTTTGTTTTGGCATATGATAGTTTGAATTAGGGGTTCACCTATGAGAAAAGCAATTTTTTTCCATTTTCACAGGTAGCTGGAGGGATAGAGGCAGAAGAAAAGGTGAGGGAGAGGCTTAAGAAAATGAGATGATTGAAACATGGGGAAAGGGAAAGAAAGGATCCTGGAACACTGTAGTTTGCTGCATCTCTTGCTGAATTTGGTCTCTTTTGGGGTACTGTAGCAGATATTGCCTGCTGAGTGAGAAGCAGTGCCAGGAAAGGCAGAGCAGCAGTCTCATCTTTTCTAATGGAGTTTTTTAAAAATTGTTTGTATTTGGAGAATGTGAGAATGGAGAGGATCCATTAGAATTATGCCTTCTGTTATCAATAACCCACAAGGAGAATGCTGTTTGAAAGCAAGTTTTTAACTGGTGAGTTGCAACCCAGAAAGCTAAGTTAGCAGAATTCACCTTTTCCAAACAATTATTTATTTGGAATTCATTTGTAGCTGTCCCTGCTCAAGTTACAGGTCATTCACAGTAATAAAGCTTTCTAATTCTGTGACAGAATATTCATAATGTCTTTAAAATACTCAGCTGGATAATGGTCCCAGGATCTGGATAGCAAGACTTCAAAAGGCAGAGTCCTCTGATCTCCATTTTCCTTATTCTCTCTAAGCTTGGAAGGTTTCAGCTATCAAGTTTTATTAGTTGATAGTCTAATTGCATTTGTATTATCTTTCCCCTTAATATTATTTTCTTTTCTCTGTATTGGATTTCATCCAAATATTACTGTGACCATGAAGCAGTTTTCTGAAATGTTTTGCTTTTGCTTTGATGCTTAACTGCTTTACACGTGAGTGCTGCAATAAGGTGCAGGTTTCTGATAATAGTTTCCCTTCTGTGAGGAAAAGTTTCCACAACCTCCTGTACTTTGCTTATATTTGATACAGCCCTTCAGTTTGAGGCTTTTCATGGACAAGATAAGGTTTGGTTGAACATCTGAACTTTTGAATGTTTATCTGAACTAGATTCGACCCCTAAATTTGTCCATCATTAGTTATTTTGCTTTTCTTTTTTGAGGCTAAATTATGCTATTAAATATGTTCTAAAGTAGGTTAAGCCCCTGCACAGTTTGTCAGCTGGAACATTAATTTTAAAGCTAAAACAGTCTTCTATTGGCTCTCTTTAACATTTTGTCTGTATTTTGACCATGGCTGGTCAAACAGAGAGTCAGTGCACCCATGAAAACCCCACAAGTAGCTGATTGAAGTGTCTCTGAGTTGTTGTGATGGCTGTCCTGATTTTATTTCAGGAAAATAGCCTGATAATTAGTAACTATTTGCCTGCTCAAGCAGTTTGTTCCAGTGCAGCTGTTCTGGAGACTAGATAAAGTACTAAATGTCACCACATGCCCAGTAGTATCTCTGGAGGTGTCCCTCTCTGAGCCCCTGCACAAGGGCCAGGCAGACTTGGGGTCCCAGCCACAAAATACATGGCTAAATAACTCAGCAGCTCCATTTTGGATTTTTTTTTTCCTCCTGTAATTCCCCTGGCTCAGTCCAACAGGGGGATGACCCACGGCTCATCTCACAAGGCACCTTCTCCACTCACAGCCTCTGGAAGTTGGCCTCACAAAAAAAGTTGTAGCCTGCTTTTGGTCCTCTTTGTGGGTTTGTATATTTTATGAAGATCTTAAATCACCTTTAGGGAAGCTTTTCCAGTGTCCTCACATGGACACTACCTGAGCAAAGAGCTGCAACTGCTCAAAAGTCTGAAGATAGTTCTGTTTTTGTAAATGGAAATAATTTCTATTTAAAAATAAAATTTAGCTGATGGCATGAGAGTGACTGTCTAAGGTTTATATTCATGTGAACATAGCTATTGGAGATTCTCACCAGAATTTTCACTTGAGGTAAGAAGTAAAAAGAGTTCTGAAATCAGATGACGTGCTCTTTTTACAAATGAGCTCATGGGTGATCTTTTGTTGTTGTTCTTACTCTAATGATATAATTGAGGTAGGGATAATTTGATAAGGTATAGTTGACAGAGTACAGCAAATGGATTTCAGATCTCTGGCTAGATATTTTTTGATTACTTTAAGGATAATGGGTGTGCCTTTCTCCTTCATAAACTACCACATCTACAGTCACTGGAAAGTACTAAACTTGCTGTTTAAAAGAGAAAAATGTGCTGGAACTTGTGGTTTGAAACAGCAAATATAGAGCTGAATGTCACTACTGTTTCTCATTGGAAATAAACAGTTTTGGCTTGTTTATTATTTAGCTTGGTTTCATAACTCAGGCCCCGTGAATTAATTCTGTCCTTTATTGTATAAGAAACACTAGAAGCTCATTGTGGGTCAAAAAATATAGGGTTATGAGTATAATCAGAGACTGAATACAATGAGAATATAATTAAATATTAAAATAATTTACTTTTAAAATTCAGAAGAATGAAACATAATTGATAAAAGTTTCAATAAAAGGAAATTTTTTGGTAGGATATTCTTTCTGGAAGGGTCCCAAAAGACTGAATTAGAGGCTCAACACAGTATCCAAGCACATGTCAAAATTTCAATATATGAAACATTTGTATAACTCTTAACAAGGCTGGTATAAACACACGACTCCCTTGTTCTGTGCAGGTAATTAATTTGCTTCCAAATGCATAAGACAGAATTATATGCAGGTTTTTAAGGTGTAAATCTGTCCAGTGCTCCTGGTAGAAAACAGAACCATATAATTTTCTTGTCCTTTTGCCTGAGCAATTTAGTGGAAGTGATGACTATTCAAAATATTTGCAAAGGTGGAAAAGGTTTTTTTCCAGATTAACTCAGGAGGCAAGTTTAAAGACTTTAAAGTTATTTGCATATATTTCTCAACAGAAGAAAGCAAACAGAACTCCATATTCCAAAAGCCCCTGAATGCATTATTTATTGCAAATTACTTGTTCAACTTAATCTTTAAATAGTCTACAGTGTCTTGCTCTGTCTTCCTCAACCTCCAATTGCGTCGGATTCCTTTTTTGTTTCGTGAAGTCTTCTTAAATAATATTTTATATGGTATATGTCAACTTCAAAAGTCATTAACTCAAATATTGCAGTTCTTTTTCTCAGTGACTGTCACATTTTATGAGTGGGATAAGATTGTGTGGCTGCAAACACTGATTCACCCAGTTAGGTAAGGGCAAGGACCACTCTCCAATTCCTATGTGTTCAACCATCCATTGAGTATTCTCCTGGGAATATTTTTGAAAAGAGGCTGTGTCAAGAGTCCTAATCCCTGACATGAGCTTGGGCAGACCGGTTTCCCCTTCCCAAGTACACTGTGCTCTCTCTCCCTAGACTCTAAATACTCTGACTTTGTGTGGTGTAGCAGATTTCATCCAAGCCCCACATGTTTTACATTAGATGAACATAAACTGGTCATACTGTATGAATAAAATGAATTCATTGATTTCTGGCATTGTGGTTTTTATATTCCAGTTAAGTTTGTATGACAGTGTTTCTAATATTGTGACAATACCAAAAAAAATTGTGGAAAGAAAGGCTTGGCAAGTCCTGGGTGATCTAGTCCAGTCTCTCCTGTCACAAGGTACCGTGTTCTGTGTCCTCATACATAAATTTATTAAGCTGCATCTTAAATTCTTTTAGTTTTATTTGCCACCATGACTTCTTTAAAAGGGTGGTTTAGAACTTCATATTATGGCCAGTTTATACTCATCTATTCTCATGCCAACATTGTTCTTCAGTTAAAACAGCTCTTCTCCCTCCCTGCTGTCCTCTTCGCCTCTCCTGCTCCTTTTCCCACCCCCACCAGCAGATTCTTAGAGAACAATCCCAGCTCTTCCCAGCCATTTTCCAGCTGGCCAAACATGCCAAGCTCCCTGTCTCCTTCCAAAATCTCAGCAGCCTCTTTCTCCTGGTGCTTCTCACTGCTGCTGCCTGCACCTCCTCTGCCAGGAATTTCCACCTCACATATGTGTCCATGGTTATACACTCATGAGAGAGGATTATTTTTAATTAATTGAAATTAAATATTTTTTATTTGTTGGTCAGGTACTGAAATAGGCTGCCCAGGGCAGTGGTTGAGTCATGATCCCTGGAAATGTTGAAAAGATGTGTAGATGTGGCACTTGAGGACGTGGGTTAGTGGTGGGCTTGGAAGTACTGAGGAAGAGTTGGATTTGATGGTCTTAGAGGTCTTCTCCCACATTCATGACTCCATGATTCCATAATTCCAGTCCTTCTCTAACCATGCTGTGCATAATTCTAATCCAGTTACTCCTGTTTCCAGTCTCAATGTCACCAAATTTTTGCCTGATATTCCAAATTCTTGTCTCAGCTGATGATGCTTCCAGCCTTGAGTCAAGAAGCACTTTTTTGAATGTTTCTACTTTTCCTGCTGAAGTCTTTAATGAAAACTCAAAGACCAGTTCCAAGAATATTTCAGGACTTCCACTGGTAACTTCCCTGCAATACAGTAGTTCTTTCAACAAAGCTCATTTTAATACCTTATTTAGTCACTTCACAGTTATTGTTTTAGTTCTCTACATCTTCTCTAGTTTAACTAATCATTTCCTATTTGGCATCATATCAAATGCACAACTGAAATCCAGATAGATTTGGCCTATTACGTTTTCATTTTCTAAAAAAACATTATTTATTTTATTAAAGAAAGGTATCTGGTATGATCTGTGTTTATAAATCCAGTATATACTCAGAAATATTGCTTACATTTCTGAACATTTATGGTGCATATACCACTAAGAAAAGCTGTGGGGGGAGTGTCATTTTTATTTTACAATGTAAATGTGTACTGATGTTTAACACGCTATTAATTTATTTCCATTTATTATTAGAGGGGGACATTTTTTTTTATTTTATAAGCATAAGAGCATGATGCAAAATATGAATTATACAGCCATTTTATTGAATCTTTACTGCTAATGCACGCAAATTTCACAAAGTGTAATGACACTACTGAGCACTTAAGTTGTTAGGCTGTCATATTACAGAAAAATTATTTGTGCTGTATAATCACTGTTTTCTTTTTCCTATTGTTTATTTCTGAGCTTACTTCATAAACATCTGTAAATGTAGATATACTTGCTGTGGCAAATATCTATTATTGCGCCATAAACCTGAATGACTTCAGGTCCTTTGGTGCCAAATCAAACAAAATCTTCTGAGCCTCTCCTGGAAGGTGATACCCATTCTGATGCTGCACATTTTGAGTCTGCTCTGTAGTTATAAAATCTGTAATTTTGAAGCTTATATGAATAATGATCAGAGGCAATGCCCAATTCTGATTTTTCTCCCTCAGTTGTTTTTCTAATGCATTTAAGCTGACTGTGTACCTGTCTCTCATTCTACTATTTTACCAAAAAAATGAAAAATAAAATTAGTAATTATAGTGTGTATAATTCATAGACATGCCCAGGGATGTCACTAAGGGATAAAACAGGATGACTGGCAAAAGTCCTTAACTCAATAAAGAAGGGAAGGTGAATTCTTTATCCTTAGAGAGCAAATTTTATTGGCTCCATCTCAGAGCATCACAAAGAAAAGGATGGAAGAAGGACTTAGTTTTGTCACTTTTAAAACTCTGGTGCTGGTTGAAAACCTGTCTATTTTTACAGGCAATGATGCATGCTGCTCCTTCCTTAAAGGACTAGCAGTAGTTTCACATGTGCTACAGGCCAAAAAAATTTAATGAAATGTTGAATTCTGGATTCCAGTGGTATCCAATAAAACTTGAAGTCATGATTCAATATATTAATTTACAGTGTCTTTTAGAATGTAGGCATAATCATATACCTCTGAACATTAATATATGCTTCTTCAGAAATATAAGACACTCAGCAATTAAACACCCCCATTACTTGAAATTAATTAATTAACTAATTAATTCCTTCCAATTAATATTTTCACACATATGTAGTAGCACTGCTGTTAGACTGGCACTTTCTTTCTCCAAAGTCATAGAGATCTATTGCTGCCTCTCTCTTTTGCCATCTCAGCTTTGTTTCAGTCCTGCAAGGTGTTGCTGTGGACTCTGGTTATGAGTCTGTAAAGGACTTTAGAAAATTATTATTTTAAGATATCAAGACATCATACATGAGAGTTAAGCACAAGGATCTGTTTGTATGTATTTTAAGAAAGTTCCAGCTAGGATTTTGGTCAGTGTATTCTATATTTTGAATGGTCAAGCCTGTCATTTTTAGTATTCCTTGGGAAATAATTATCTTAACTCCGTTTATGGGTGTTATCATTATACTACAACTCATCTCTCTCTAAGAACTTCACAAAATTTTAATGTCTTTGAAGAGTACTAAAAAAATATGGATGGTCCAGACTAATTGTTTGGGTTTTTTTTTTTTTTTTTCCTGGAGATCAAGGCTAATGGAAGAGAAGGTAGGAATGCAAAGATATTTAAATCTCTTAACCCCTTAGCCATTCCCACTGCTGCTTTTCATTGTGCTCTTTCCATCCAAACGAATTTCATACGGTAATTTTGGGTGTTGTAATAAACAGATAGGCATCGTAATAATGTATTTCAGTTAGGAAGAGGTACTTGAAAGAAATTGGTTTTGCAATACACATGATGTGAGACAATCAATAGTGCTTTAGTCTGACAAGCACTGTCAATATCCATTGTCACAGTTCAGAAAGTCATTAATGGATAGTTCTTCAAAAACCAATGCTTTCAACACATTGGAAGTGTTCAGATACACTGTACCTGGCAGGAATTAATCATAGGTAAACCCCTGAGATTATGTACAAATGCAGAGTAAATTAGGAGTGAAATAAAAGTCATTGGAAGGAATTTGAGATTGTGTTATAGGGAGTTACACGGTCTTGTCAATAAAATATGGAGTTTAGGACATATTAAAAATTTTTACACTTTGAATAATCGAGGCTTTGCTCAGAAGATCACATCCAGGAAAAACATTCTGCTAGAAATACATTGTCTAGGTGCATGATTAAATTCACAGGAAGTAATCTCATAAACATTTTTGTCCTGGCCCTGAAGAGTTCACAGCCTTGCCTACCTCTGTGAGAGGTTGCCATGCCAAAATCTTGGAGAAAGGCTTTTGTAGCTTCACCCTGCAATTTGTTGGTCATTGCTTAATCCTGATTAAACTATACTAAATTTATTCTCATTGCATCATGGTTCCATTCAGGATGTTGAATGTTAAACAGTAATTATTCATCTGTACATCTCCAAACTTACTTTATTTTCTGTAGGACTGTCACTGGGAGGTATTGCATTCATTCTTGCCTTCCATGCTTCAGTTATTTATATGCTATTATTAAGGCTAGATTTGAATAGTTTTCAGATGATTTATACAAGCCAGAAAAGTACAGGTCAGTTTTTGATCAGTGCTTTTTTTTTTTTTTT
>VZRH01001643.1:1929375-1943858 GCA_013397555.1 Urocynchramus pylzowi | reverse complement strand
CCCTAAAATCTCCCACCCAAAACTTAAAAACAAAAAAAAAAAAAAAAAAAAAAAAAAAATCTCTTTGCCAAGCAAAGGTGCTGCAGACTAGAAAATGCAATCCTTACCCATTTTGGTTGAAGGTTTTGTTCGCCCACACATACAGATCTTCCACTTCCAACTGTTCAAAGTCCAACAAGAAGCAGCACTAGTCAGGATGGGGAGGTGGCATTACTGAGGTCTAATTTAATCTCTCACTATTGTGAAAGAGGGGAAAAGATTTGTCCCTACTGTGCACTAAATTCTCTTTAAAATCAGCATTGAGAACAAGGGATGTTTGGAGAATTGTAGCTGTCCCTTAGCTTTAACCACAGTTCCTACTGGTGGTGTCAGTGGACCTGACTGGAAGTTCTGCACACCCCTAAAAGGACATTGGACCCCCCCAAAGTGCAGTTTCCTTTAGTGCTCTGATGTTGCTCAAAAAACACAGGCACGATGTCGGTGATGATGGATCCCCAAATGAAGCACAGTTCAACTAAAGTGGGAGGATTTAGCAAAATGCATAAATTTCTTGTCTGCTACTGTCTGTAAGAGGCAGATCTTTACAGTGAGCCTAAGTCACAGCTGGCTTTTTCTGGAATGGTTTATGCTCTTGACCCTCCTCGGCTGTATAGCCAATAGGGAGTTGTCAGGCTACATGTGTTTTTAAACTTCTTTCAGCTAAATCAGAAATCCAAAAGCAAAATACAGCTCTCAGCAGTATCATGTGGAGTTGTGACACTCCCTGGAGGGCTGGGGTACATAAACCAATGAATGGATTACAATGAGGCATAAATGTAGTATTTTCATCCATGACAGATATAATCTCGAGCCTGTATTTTTCATGTTACTTAACTCTTTCAGAACATAATGTGTGACAGAAAACGTCTTATAATGCACATTGCAGTAAATATCAGTCAAGTATGCTTTATTGCTGAGCTCTACATGTTTCCAGAAGTTAACAGGCACAGCTGGGATATAAGAAATGGCAGTGTTGTATATATTTCTTGAACATACAAAATACCTTGGCTCTCTTCTCCCCCACCCTCCACATTACATCCCCAGCTGTTCTGATCATGTCACACAGTGGATGAGTTTTTCCATCGTCAGCTTCTCCTAAAATGATAACCTTTATTCAGGCTTTCATCCTTCCCAAAATAAACAGCATTATCCATACTGTCATCACATTCAAGTTAGTCTATCAGAGTGTGGCGTGGAATAATAGAAATGGAAGGTGGTAAACTGCCTGTTGGTAGCTGTACCTAGCAGAAAATTCTCAATTCAGATAACATCCATTGATTTTAATATAAAATCATAGAATGATTTGCATTGCAAGGAACCTTAAAACTCATCTCATTCCACCCTTGCCATAAGCAGGAACACCTTGTGCTACCCCAGGTTGCTCCAGGCCCCATCCAACCTGTCCTTGGACATTTCCAGAGATGAGGCATCCACAGCTTCACTGAGCAACCCATTCCAGTGCCTCACCACCCTCGATCACTCTTGGTTAGCATGAAAAAAATTGTACTTGATAAAGCAGCACAACCCAAAGAAATGTTGTTTTATTTCGGATGAATTAAGGATTGGTCAGAGTGGACCTCCTAACCTGTATGTGAGAAGCAGTAATTGCAGCAAATGAAAGGGAATAGGAGTGGTGAAGGAGGTATTACAAGAGAAAACAAACACGTAAACAAAACAGAAATAAACATTCCCAAAATTAAATACTAATGTGTTACAGAGAGAGAACAGCTACTTCCAAACATTTGGCAATTTCAGATATTATACTGTGTTGCATGAAGACAATGTTATTTTCTTTTAAACAGCCACTCCATTTAAACCAGCAAGCTGATGTGTGTACTTGAGGTCTGTATTTGGTTGGCATTTTTTCCCCTTTAGCATAAACCTTGTTGATTTAAAAAGTGAGTCAGGTGGTAAATGTATTCATGTAATCATTTTCATTAATAAGCTGTTATAAATAATAGAGGGAAGGTTTTAAGTGTATAATTCTCTGTCGCACAATTGAGATTTTTCCACATCTTCAGCAGTAAGTTAATTAGAATCACCTGCATTTTCTTGGGCGGACACCAAATGGATTGCAAACAAAAACAGATTAAAATAGCTGTAGCTCATGGCATACAGATGACAAGATTCACAAAAAGGACAATCAGGCAATGAAAACCTCCTCTTTTTCAAACATTTTTTAAAGGAAATTCAGCTCTTGTGAGTCGCTGTAAAAAGACGTTTGTAAGTGTTTCGCTGAAAGACTAGAATGGCTTTGTTTCTGATCCCATGATGAGTGAAAGAAATGTTTAAGAAAGATCACTTTACAGAGAGATTCAGACTGAAATGTGATGACTGTGATTCAAGCCAAGCCAAAAATTACAGCTCAGAATTAAAGGGGATGGACGTGGCTTGGGAATCCATTTTCCCACATTCCTGAATCTCAATCATCCCAGCCAATGTTTAAAAGAAAATACAGAGGAAAGCAATGAGGTCACTTTGTTTAGCTGCAAGAAGTGGGACTAGCAGAATGGCAAAAGTATATATTGGGGGTAAGGGCAAAATTACAGTGAGCACGCTGCATGTTCGACGGCTTCATTCAAAACAAATAGTCTCAAAGCTTAGTTTAGTTTCTTATTACAGGCAGCCTCCTGAGGAAGTCTTGTTGTTCCTGGGGCTTTTAAACCATAAACTTCTTGAATGTCAAAGCACAGCACAATAGAGAAGACGACAGAGGCAGAGCAAGCTTGATTTGGGCATTAAACAGCAGCCCTGCATAGCAGTGAACTGTGTGCTCATTTAAATTACACTTGCTTTGTACTCTCGCTGCCCTTATTTATTTGTGTATAAATATCTAAGTGGAAATTCTACCATCGAGTGATATGAAACAGAATGAAGTATATTCTCCATCATATTCACTTGTTACTCATTCTCAGTATGTAATGCTCATATTCAGTGTTTTAATTGCTTCCATTAAACAGTTTCTATAGGGTCTTGAAAACAATAAGATCTTAGTCATGCTTTTCTCCTTTCATTGCATCTTGGAGTTATTACTGCAGGAAAAAATGAGATTCTCTTTTTATGTAGGAATGCCCCTCATCTTCTTGATATTATTGCAGTCAAACATAGAATTATTTCTTTTCAGCTAATTTCCTAAAGAGATTCACCAAACTTCATGTCAGACACCTCCAATAGAGCTGTTTCATAGCCTTTTAAGAACTAGTGCAATATTCCCTCTCCTTTCTTACCCCCACTATCTCTGCCTCTACTAAATTCTAAAGCAGTGTTGGATTTCTGCTGATCATAGAAAAAAGGAAATCTTTTTGATGCTACCTTGAATTCAGACTTGCTGTCACAGGTCCTGCAGCTGGGCAGTGCTGGAAGGAAGTCCAGTACCTTCAAATCACATAAAATGTACAGATGGAGAGGACATTTCTCTGTCCTCTCTTTAATAGGAATCAACAAAGCTTTTATTTTATGTTTCATGTTATTGGCTTCGCTATCAAGTGTAGTGCTTTACTACAGATCCTGTTTGTAGCCCATGAAGAGGTTCAATCTCATCTCTGCTTCTTTGATACTCCTTTATAATCCAAGGAATTACATTTGTCCTGCTTGTTGCAGCACTGAGCTCAGAGATCAGCTCTTTATTTAAAGTAAACTTCAAGTCCTTTGTAGCCTAAATCCAGAGTGTTGGATGTACCTTGTGTTTCTCCGTAATAAACCTGATTTTGCCAGTCTGTGGCTGTTTAAAGTAGCAGTTCAGGCCTTCTGTAACTTTGCCTGTCCTTGTCATTATTTAATATCTCCCTGACCTTTGTGTCATCTGCTTTTTTTGCCAAGGGAATTTTTTTCTCTCATTGTCCCATCTCTGATAGAGATATTTGATGGCACTGGATGAGAGCCCCGCTCTCAAGAGCTGTGCCAGTTCTGACCTTGCTAACTGATATCTCCCATTAACTACCACATTTTGAGGTCTGTCACCAAGCCAGTTTTTAATCCATGTAATAATATGCCCTGTTAATTCTATAGAATGCAAGTGCTTTGATCAAAATGTCATGTGGTACTAAGTCAAAGGTGGCACGGAAAGCCAAACACACTATTTCAACACCATTGCCTTCACCAAGAAGACCTGTCAAACATTCTGTTCCTTCAAAAAATGCAACAAGTTTGCTAGACAAAGCTCTGATTTCCATGAAACCATGTTGGTTGGGATTAATGATATTTTGTTATGAATTATTTGTTCATAGTGCCCAGAATTAATTATTTAAGTAGACTGTCTGTGACTGAGGTCAGTCTAGCCGGTCTCCAAGAGAATCTCTCTTACTGCTGTTACAATATCAGAATAACTCTTCAGCCTTAGTAATTTCCAAATATTTCTCTCTACTTTATTTCCAAATGTAAGGAACAAGCATATCATGGCCACCAATGGAAATGGATGGTTTTACAGCAGTGGTTATCTTTTTGTCCTTCAGATTGACTTCCAGCATCATCTCATCTTTGACCTCCTAGGCCTGTTTAACCTCTGTCTGGTACAGGTATCTAACATGACATTTTTATGGAACACATTTCCATGGTAGCCAGGTACTCTCTCTGGACAGGGGATGGACCTGTTTCCCTATTAAATGATAATATGTTGCTGATATTTTGCTGGGATGTTTTAAGCCTCAAAAGTGTGATAATCTGCTGGGAGGAGAACAAGGGGTAATTCTGGTGATCACAACAGCAGCTTGTTCCCATCAGAGCAGAGCCAGCCCCAGTGCCAGCCTCCAGCACTGCTCCAGGAGCTTTGGCCATATACAGCTCCACCCTCTGCCACACCAAGAAGCAGGACAGGGATTTCAGCAACACTTCTTGGGGTGTAGCCCATGTTTGCTTCATGGTATTCATCATTTTCACCTCTGATTTCCATGGCTTCAGACAAAAAAATTTTATTTTGGCTCAAACTTTCACCTGAAACTCTGGGTTCATTTTGTCAACCTGTGTAGATAAATTATTTTAATGTCAAATTTTAGTGTGTTAGGTTCATTCTTTGCTAGCCTTCATGATTTTTCTTCTACTGGAATACACATATCGATCCTTTAGTGAAATTTTATTTCTGTTGCACTTTGTTTTTTGTTTTTCTCATCACATTATTTTGACATGGATATATTTGCTGCATTCACTCATTTCTGCTTCTTTTAATGATTTTTTTGCCTCACTTTTGTGCCCTTAGTAAACTAAAAAAAAAAAAATTGTTTATATATCAGATATTTATGGTAAGATGCATATGAAAACACGAGGAAAGAATTATAGTTTTAGGGAGAACATACCCTGATAATGACCTCTTAAATATTTGTAAAGATGGCCCTGGGCATCTGAGCCCACAAAATAGTTTATAATACAACAGCTTGATTGCATAATGATACTTTAGTTTTAAAACGTATGATCTTTCTGTTTATGGGAAGGCATAATAGGCTCCTTTGAAATACAATAGTTTTGCCCTGAACATAACTGATTTTAAATGAAAGGGCTAACTAAAGAATGCCTTTCTTCAAGTTTGTACTTCACTTTGTTGTTGAATCCAGCATGATGGTTTCTTTTACAAAACAGGCCTGGGGACCACACCTATTTCAGGATACATTAATTGTGAAAGTTCTGTGGGTTTCCATGCAGGAAGTTACCTAGAGCTGTTTTAAATTCTAAATCTTGTTAAAAACCAGAGAAATTTCTGTGTACCACCACCCCTTTCTCCCTGCACATAGAGAATTTCTTTTTATATTCAGTTTGATGGTATTATCAAATAGAGATTAAGATTAGACAGAATCCAGTGTGATTTGGGAGAGGAATTTTTTTTCTATATAACAGAAATGAGTTAGTGAGAACATTTAACTGCAGACAGTTCATAAATCACCTGGACTACCTCAATCAATATTGAAATCTAGTATTTTAAAATATTTTTTGAATAAATATATCACCTAAACTCTAATTTTCTTCTGTCTGTTAATATTTTGCTGCAACACCTGGTTCCAGCTCAAACTGGTCCTAGATCTGACACTGGCCTGCATTCATTGTTACTTCTACTTTGGATAGGAGTGCAAGAAATGTTTTAAATAAATATTCTTCTAACATCTCCTGTGCAGTGCAGTATAGTTAGAGTGACTATAACATTCATTATTGCTCATGAATCTCAGCCAAGCCTGAGTCCAGTTGCCTTTTAACTTTCTCATCAGGAGCACCTGTGTATTTTTTTTTAAACTAAAATAGTTAAAATTTGCTATAGTTTGGCAGCTGAACTGATGAGTTCTTGAGTAAGACCTTTTCCTACATTTCTTATACCGTTACAAAATATAGTGTGGAAATCATTATCGTGCTTTTGGCTATAATTTCTAATTGTGGGTCCATCCTGTTCTCAGGTTCCTCATTAAAACAAACAGAAACAGAGTTGGAGACTGGAATATAAAGCAAATAAAATACTTGCTCTCCTTTAGGGCAAAATCCAGTGATTTTTCCTTGATAAACCCCACTACAAAACACAAGAAGGTCATCCTATAGTGAACTAAAGTTGACTTTATTATAACAAATATTTTTTCCTGAAAGTTTCTTTGCCACTATGCTTAAACTCCAGCACCAGATAGGAAACTGGGCAAGGCTTTTGTTTCATCTTGTTCCCTAAGTATTTATAGCCTGCCATGAAGAAACGCTTACAGCAGCACAGTGATGTTTCTAGTCTTGACAGAGGTGCCCTTAAAAGTGAATTTGCTTTGAAAATTGTTCCTATAATCAGGATATAAGAACTATGAAATATATTTTTCTCTCTCTTTCTCTGCCTTTCTCCTTTGTGCTTAATTGGATTTCCAAAATAAGTTGTTAACAATCCAGCTAAGATAATGTGGTCATGAAAAGGATGTCCAAATCCACCAATTTGCATTGGTTTGGTTTGGCATAACTTTCAAAGTTCTTGGAGCAGAAAGTTGATGGCACGTGAGTGTTACAATCAGCTTGAATTTTTTCTCTATTTTTTTCCTCTGCCATATTGTATAGTGCCCAAATAAAATGCTAATCAAACTTTGTTTCTGGACCAAAATTAATTTATTAACAATAATAATGCCTTTGTGTACTCCAGACCATGTTGCAAGATGTAATAGCCACCAATTTACAACACAGCTTGTTAATTTTCACTTGATCTGGGTGATTTATGCAGGTTCCAAATTGATGCTCTTAATGTGAGACTATTTCACCCAAAGTGACATGGATTGTTTTCACTTCCATATAACCAATGAGGTTAAGAACTGAATTGAGTTAGATCCAAACAAAAGTTAACATTCTGTCTGGTGGCTTGCCTGTTTGTTAGTTTGATTTATTTTTCCTTTTTAATTTCTGGTTTAGACTTCAATTTACATGATGCAATTCTTAATCCTCTACCACAAGAGCCCCACAGTCCTATGCTGGGAATTAGTCTTTCACTCTCCCCTTACTAAAACAGAAATAAACTCTTCAGATTTAGGTTAGAATTGCACTACTTAAACATTTCAGTAATTTCCATTTGCTCATATGTTATATATCCAGCAGATGGATAATTTCCAAGATTTCCTGATTACTAAATCTTTTTTGATTTCTCTTAAATAAACTTTTTCTTTATCCCTCTGTAACCAAAGGGGAGATCTTCCTGAAATGAAACATCACTCTCAGTATTATGTTACAGGACACCCACAGGTGCAGAGTAGAAAACTATCTAATAAAACACACAGAGAAGCAGGGAATTATCATTAATAATCAGAAGAAGAAATAATTTTAATTTTTTTAAAATAAGTTTTTTAATGCAAACCAAATCAGGATGTTCCTGGCAGCATAGACGTAAAATGAGAAATGTATTTTGTAAAGAGACAAAACAAACATGCAAACACACAAAAGATTTTACTTGGTGTCAGGCTGCATCAGAAGGAAAAGTATGTTTTTTCAAATATTTCTAGTTTGGAGGAGAAATGCTTCCAAACACTTGAGTCACTGGCCATGGCACTCGAGTGCCAAGGCATGGTGCAAGAGTCAATAAAGACTTGAACCTTAGCTTCTTCTTCTTCAGCTGTTATCACAGCTGGGCTTCTGAGCTTTTACCACTTGTTTTTTACTCTTACCTATACTTTCAGACTTCCTTTTCCCACCACCTCAAATTGGAAAACTATTCCCCCTAGATACATTGTCAGGGAGTGTTTCCTGAAAATTTTTGGGTTTGACAAATTAGCGTTTTCCAAGAGAAAGGCTTTCTCTGAAACTGCTTGCCAAAACCTAATTAAAACTTGTGTTCCAAGGGATAAGTAGCCCTTAAAAAAAACCTGGTTTGTGTAGCTTCTCTTGGCTTCTTTTGTACTTGCAAGTTTTAGATGTGGAATGACAATGTATGTTTTAGTGGGTTTGATTTTTAAGCGTGCAGGTTGGGTCGGTGTTGCACCACAGTGAATTCTCCTGGAAAAGGAGAGCAGTTCCCATGTGCTTTGAAATCCTACAGCTATGCAACAGGGGCTGGAAGTGCTATTTTAAACACTCATATCAACAGAGCTTGCTGTAGGAGATAATATGTCACAAAAGGCAGTATGACATCTAGTTTCACCGAGAAGATAAACCTTGAGTAGATATGCTGGGAGAAACAAGACTGTTGGGTTGTCCTTGAAAACAATGGCCGATATCAATGAAGAAATCTACTCCAGGACATATGTTCCTTGGGATATTTAATTGCATCCTCAAACCTGTCTGAGCCACTATGAAGAATATAGTAGAGAAATGGTAGTTGTGTGGAGTCTCACACACGTCATGATTTAGGGGTGGGCACCTCAGTGATTTATTTTCAGAAAAGTCACAGCCTCCGAAACTCATATCTGAAAGCCCAGAGCCCAGACAGAGAAGTTTCCCTGGCACTATTGATGCAAACATCCCACATTCAAGCAGGGCTGGCACGGCACCGTGCCTGTCCCAAACAGCCCTCCCCGACGAGAACGAGAGCCAATTACCCCTCGCTTTCCTGCCACACTCAAACCCCCTTGCAGAGCCATATTCTGCTGACAGAATTACAAGATAATTATAGCTAGGTGTTTTGTATTCACTTAAGTTAATCTCCCACTTTTATTTTTCATTGCTGCTTTAATCAGTGAGGAGGCACTTCAGTTGTTGTCAGGTGGATTATTTTTCAGTCACTCGCTGCGCTGCTCTTCTTCATACTTGCGAGGGTGCTTCTGCCTTCCTGACAGACGTACAAAGAAAAATACTTCTATGATCTAAAATGAAATATGTGTTTCTTTTTCAGGTCTAGATGTTGATGGAATATACAGAGTTAGCGGCAATCTGGCAACAATACAGAAGTTACGATTTGTTGTCAATCAGGGTAAGTGATTCCTCCACCCTGGTAATGTTTTGTTTAGTACTTAACTGTCTCAGATGACAGTATTTCAGAATCTGCTATACATTAGTGGCATAGAATGATGAGCCCTGTTTTGGAAAAGAGAGGAAAGGGAAGGTAGAAAGATATTGCACAGAGGGAAATGTCAGCTAGGAGAGAGGAAAAAAAGCAGAGTAAGCAGAGGGAAATAGTAGTTAAACTTGAGAAACAAACAACAAACAAATCTAAAAATACGGGAGGAAATGGAGACGTGAAATAAGGTGGCAAAAAGCAAAGCATATGTAGAAACCAAGGAATCAAAGTGAGGGGGAAAGAAAAAGATTAAAAGGAAAAATAGCAGATTGTTTGGATGTTGAAAGTTAAACAAAACCAAAAGTAGAGCAGAGATCCAAAGGAAACCAGTGAAAGAGAAAAAGGTGCTGAAAAGAACTTAAAAGGAAATGCTAGAAGTGGAGTATTGGTTCTGCCAAAATCAGTGGAAGATTTACCACTGATTTTGAAAACACAAAGGTTTGACCCCAGAAAATGAAACAGGAAAGATGAATATTTTGGGGACCTGCTAACCAGAATTAGAACCATCCTGTATGTATTTACTGAACGTATTTCCACAGATTCTGTGTATAATAAACATATTTCCACAAATACAACAGCACACTTTTCACTGATGTGGCCTAAAGAAATCTAACATTGATCAGCAGATCCTGTTACAGGTGAGGAAGTTGATATTGGGAACTAATAAGAATGAATGACATTTATCTCCATATAGTTTACTACTCTTACCAAAGACTAACTCTCCCTACATTTAAAAGCTTAGCAACTATCATCAATGATAGTGAACCTCATGGTACTACTTAACAAGAAAATAAAACCAAGTTTCTCTCAGAATTAGGAAAAATACCAAATCTTAAATTGCATTAAAGACCTTATACACTTTTGAATGAATCAAGTATAAATGTGAAGCTGTTGCAACATTTTGTCCTACTTTTTATGATCTTTTTATAAGTTACCTGGAGACTATTACCAGAACTGCTAAATGTTGTGTATTCTGTGTGAGGGTGATAGCTGTTGGAGAACTTCCTCAATTAGCTTGGTACTATACATAAACCAAGACTTTTGACTCAGATATTCTCATGAAATTGAGAGATAGGAGAGATGTAAAAATATTCCCACCTTCAAGCCTCCATTTACATCTCTAGGGAAAGTTTCAGGGGATCAGTAGGTGTTTGCCACCTCCTCAGCTGCTCCAGATTAGTCTTGTCTTCAGCTGAAACTGGAGGGTGAACTCTGGTTTATGAGGAATCAGTATTTATGCCAGTGAATTCAGCAAGACTGAATAAATCATCATTTACCAATCAGCCTCACGGTTTTGATTCATTACTTAGGTTCTCTTAAATTTATAGTTGTTGGGTATTTGTGTGTCGATAATGAAGCCTGCCTTGGCTTTCAAATAACTGTAAGCTGTGTTTTGTTTGGAGACACACAGGCAAAAATGGGATTTTCTATCCTTCTACACTGCCTGTGCTCTTTGCTCAGGAAAAAACTGTGCCATAAAAATAATGGTCCTGTCTATCATGTCTCGTGGCATCCAAAGGTTAACATACTTGAGGTTAACATTACTGCTCAAGTTTTCACCTAAAACAGATGGGCTGATACTGTAAAGCTAGACAGAAGTCTAAACTGGCTTTTTGCAGCAGAGAGGGACCAGACACCTTTTACTTCTGGTTTATACTACTGTGAAAAATGAAAATATAATGGTGGAGTTAATAGTACATTAAAGCCACTCTGCCACTGGTTACTTAAGGCTTGTGGAAAAAAAAATCTGCCTACTGAGTGACCAAAGGAAATTCAAAGAAAACTAATGCCCCTGGAGAACTATGTCATCATCTTATCAGTTATGATAATCACTGTTTCTTATGTTAGCCTTTATTGATGGAACGAGGGCATTCATGTGTTTTATGTCACAATGGAGTGGATTTTAGATGGCCAGTGGTAATATCTATCCAAACCCCTTTTACACATCCTTTAAAATCCTGTCTATAAAAAATTCCAGGTTTGTACTTAGGTTTTTCCTCAGGTAAATGCATGCAGAAATGCTGATTTAGGTAAATCCTAATGCCAGCTAACAGTCCCCAGGGACGACCCCAACGCCATGTGAGGGAAGTGGAAGACCTGAGCACTGTAGTTCCCAAAGAATAATCCAGAAATTTTTAATCTTAAAATTCAAGAAGGAGCACAGAGACAAAGGATAGCCAGCCACTGTTTCAATAGTGTAAATAACATCCTTTCTCTGTGCTAAGTAGGAACCTGCAGGCAGGAAAGAGCCTGCTGAGTCATGATGTACCTGGAAAATGCTGTGGGGAGAGGGGGAACAGGATTTATTCGTGGTGTGCTTGGGAGAGCATTCTCCTTCCAATGTGCCCCAGAGCCTGGTGCTCCCTGTCCATTAGGTGCTGAGGTTAGCAGCACTTTCAGGTGGCTTCATGAAGGGAAAAAAGTTACCAGGAAAACTACTGTGTGATCCCAACCTTCTTTTTTTCCCATTCTCTTCAAGTTCTGCAGTGGGATGATGGTTAATAACTCACTGTCTGCACATCCCCATCCCTCAGTAATTATTGTGACCTCCTCAGGTCAATCCCTGTACCTTCATTTTTCAGTAGTTAACAGTGGGAAAGGAGTATTTATACCCATGATTTTACCATAGCGACTTTTTTTTCCCTTAATTTTAGTTAAAGTTTAATTTAATTATAAATGCAAACAAATGTTCTGACAAAGCCTATTTGCATTGCAGAGATTGACTGCAATCAGTTCTTCTGCAGGCCAAATACTCATTGGGCTCTTTCTTCCTGTTTACTTCGCCATTGTGTTACACCTACATTTAGAGGATGTAAATAATATGTATCACACTGAAGATCATTGAAGGCACTGTAGGCTGGCTGCCATATCAAAGTATTTTTTATTAGAATAATCATTAATTAGAATATAGCAAAGCTTTATTTGGCTCCTTTTCCTATACTGTTAATGTCATCTGCAGAATCAAAAATTAAATGCGAGAACTGGTGAATATGAAAGGAAAAGAAACTAACAGTTGACAGCTTTATCATTAAAAAAGGAAATAAAACCAGCAAAATTATAAAAAGACTCTTGAAATTCTGAATTTTTGGGGATGAAAAGGGCTTTGCAATTAAAAAAGCCCCAAAGCTGGTATCTTTTTAAATTCTCTGAATATACTTTGTGTTTTGCTCTCATTTCTTGAGGTAGGCAGCTCCTGAGGAGGGTTTTGGCCTTGCCAACATGAGCAGCAGCAGAACAAACTACCTTATTTACTTTATCCCTCTCACAGAGTTTTCTTTTTCCCATAAAAGTCTATTGATATCACACCTTTTTTGCTTCTGTGCAACAGGATTATCTTTTATCTATGATTTATTTTCCCATTAAGAGCTGAAAAGATCAGTTGATCATAAGAGGACTGGGCTATAACATCCCTCAGCACTTTCAAAACTCTAAGTCATCATTTTTCAAATCACTGAATCAAGGCAGGAGAAGCTGCTTGTACCAAACTGACATCAGGAAATTCGTACTTTTCTTAGTCTATAAGCACTGAAAAATTTGGGGGTTAGAAATGAAGTCACCAGGCAGTCAATATTTTTGGCTGAGCACCTACAGTAAAGGCATCTGGAGACATTAGACAGGGACACCTATTTCTCTTATGTTTTCCATAGTATTGGTCAAGTCTAAATGTTGAAATGTTAAAAAAAGAAAAAACAAACAACAAAACAAACAAACAAAAAAACCCAAAACAAAAATAACCAGAAACAGACAAGGTACTTGGAGGCTTCTGCTGATTTTACACAAGGTCTAGTTAGCTAAATCCTTTACATGTATTTATAAGGATATTCTTTTAATTCACACCTGTAGGAAAAGTGATAAAATAACGTTTATGGGTCTGTTTAGCCATGTAAGGGGTGCTGGCAGTTCCAGGGTATGAGGTACTACTGAAAAGATCCCTTGTTCTGGCCCAAACCCCCGGGGAGGGTCTGACGTGACCCCAGGTGAGGCTGCTCAGAGTCATTGAGGCACCACTACATGAACCTGAGGATAGGGGGGAGGTGCTTTTCAACAGCAAAACACCACAGGAATGGGGCAAAAAGTGCCTGAAAAAGAAAAACCAGAACAAGGGAAGACTTTTCATCCATCAGAATTTGTAAGTAAAAGTGATTTTTTTCTTTGCTTTGTTTGAAGCCGTTGTGCTGATTATAGAACCTCAGAATGGTTTGGGTTGGAAGAGAGCTGAGAGCTCATCTCTTTCCAACACCCTGCCACAGGGAGGGACTCCTTTCACCAGGCCAGGTTGCTCCAAACCCCATCTGTGCACAGGGTGTGTGATACACTTTTATAAGGACGTTTTTTAATGTTTTATGAACGTTCTTTACACTCAGCCAGGTTCCTTGTCCTGATTCCACACACCTCTCCCATCAATCCTCAACTGACTCCATGCTGAAGATCAGGGGCACCTGTGTGAGGAACTCGAGCTACACCTTCTTTATATCTTGTCTCCTGTGCTAATCTGCTCAGTAGCTGGGAAGGCATTCACTTTCTATGGCTGTCAGTCAAGCAGTTTTCATGAGTACTAAATTAACTGAAAAAAAGAAATAGAGCTATAAAGAGTTCATAACACATTGCTGAAACGCTAGGGTTCTATTCCAATGCATACATGTTCAGGGAAACTAACCATGGAAATACAGATTTCAGTACTTATTGGTTCATTCAGCAAGTGTTGGTTCATGCATAATACAAGAGAGTTCCTAATTGTCTTTATATCCAAAGCTTTGTTTGCAAAATGCTGGGTGTTTGCTGTGCAGATGACCTTTGCATCTCTTTATTTCATTAGGAATACCTTGTGTGTTAACTGCAAGGCACCACAGACCATCCAAAGGTCAATGATTGTGTTTTTACAGCTCTTTTACTCTGCTTATGTACCAAAGCAGGGGCAAATATGGGAATTTTTTCTGAGGCTAAATACTATGTTATTGCAGAGAGGTGCATTTCTTGTGGAACATGGAAAAGGACAGCCAAAGATATCCAAATATTCCTAGTTTTG
>VZRH01001643.1:1911233-1929327 GCA_013397555.1 Urocynchramus pylzowi | reverse complement strand
GGGGAAGTGAATTTAATCTCCTCCTTCCATTACCTCGCAGTAACAAAAATGTATTGGGCAACAAAAAAAAGAATTAGAATATTTCTGTTGTTTCTTCTATGAGAATATAGCAGGTTATGATTCAGTTTAAGGAAAAAATTAAGAGTAAAGTTTGAACCAGAAATACGTGAACTGATTGCGAATATTTATTAACTAAATAATTTAATAATAAAGAAAATGCCTACTTGATTAATTGTTACAGAGTAAAAATTACAATAAAACTGTCTTGATCAGTGCTTTGCAGAAGCACCATTACTGTCTGTGCAGTTGTTTAACAAGGATTTAATTGGAAAGATAAGTGAATGCACATTTAAAAGTATTGTTAATTTGCTTTATAATCACCCCATCCTTCACAGTATTGACAGCACCAGGCACAAACCCCTTTCTCTTTTACAAGTATTATTTTCCATATGTGCACAATAAATTCTGAAGCAGTAATTGGAAATTTTATGGATTTCAACATACCTAGTGTTATGAGTTTATAGGTGCCATATCCCTTCTCTAAAGGTTGTTCATAGGTGGCATTTTAAGTAAAATCACTGGTTTTTTATTACCCATAGACTTTTTTTGGAGGCTGTGGTGTGGTAGTTTGTTGGATTTTGGGGTTTGATTTTTTTTTTTATTTTGTTTTGCTTTCTTTCCTAAGAAATATCTAATTCCAATTTACTTTTCCTTTCCATTTGAAATATCAACAAAATCTTTGCTTCGACATAATTTTTGATTTAATAAACAACAGCCGTCAGAAACAGTAATCTTCAATATGTTTATATTCCATCTGCACTTATATTTATTGTTCTAAAATGACTCAGATTGATCTAATTGACAAGTAAGAGCTCGGACCATATGAGCAGCTAAGGATGATACCTTTAACCAGCAGGATTCTTCAACCTAACTGACATGTTCTTTATCAATGAACTGGGAGAGAAGAGGGACAAATATTCGGATTTTTAAAATTTAATTATTTATTTTTTAATATTGCTGATTCTATGAGCTTGCTGGGACCATATGTCTGTGTGAGCTGGGCTATCAGGAACCAGAGTGGTTTCCTGGCTGGCTCTGCCTCAGCGGGCACAGCCCGTGGAGCAGACACGAGACTGGAGCTGCCTTTGAAACAGAGCCTCCAGGTCAGGACAAATGGGCTGGGTGGTCTTGAAGGAGGAATTTAGGAGGGGAGAAAAGAGGGAGGAGGCAGCGGGAGGANAAGATAGATCTGCTGCTTTTTTTTCTCTCAATTTTTTTTTTTAAAAAAAAAAAAAAAAAAAAAAAAAAAAAAAAAAAAAAAAAAAAAAAAAAAAAAAAGTGGGGTCAAAAAAAAGAAACATAATAAAATCCCCACCCAAACCAACAACAACAAAGAGTCCCACCCCAAACCAACAAAACTTCCCATTCACAAATACCTATATCTTTCTATTGACCCCAATATACCCATTTCAAAGGCAGGCAGGGGCTCTGATCCTCCCCCTAACAAAGGCTCCATGGGCACAGGAGGGCAGGTCCTCTCTCAGCTGCCAGCTCCCAGAGAGCAGCTACAAACATGGAGGGCCAAGAGGATTGTCATGGGCTTTATTTTAAAATTGCAGCAAGGATCATTGGATGAAAGCAGGGAAATAAGGAGGAGTGGTTCTCTCTTGCAGTCCTTTTTGTTTGTGGTTTGTTAATTTCTTGTGTGCATACCTTGATGAGATTTCCCTTTATATCTGGCTATCTCAGATATTTTAGATGGTTTAGGTTATTGATTGTATTTTTCAGACATATATGAGTATCCCTAAAAACACATGAGTGTGCCTTGGTGGGGGTCTAACCTTAAAGCCACCCTCCAGCCTTGGTGATGTTCCTGGTGTGATCAAGCACAGCACAGGCAGCAAAGTCTTCCTTATGTCTGCCAGCAACTATTCATGTGACCAGTCTCACTGAGAAACCAGTAAGAGTGATCCAAAGTTCACGATGGAAATATCAGGCTCAAACTGGGTTACTTGCTAGCTGAGAACCAAAATGTCTTGAAAGCCTTGAGTCAAAAATAGTTTTTTCTTTCTTTTTCACACTTCCCAGGCAAGCACAGAAAATAAAATGGACTGAAGCAATTTTCAAAAATAATTATAAAACAGCTTGCTTCTGGGTTAAGACCTGCATATGCCAAGCTGAAGCCAAGAATTTCATTTTTTAATTTTTTTTCCATGCTTTAAAACTGTGACAACAGCATACTTTAATTGAGCCCAACATACTTGGTGAATCAATTAATATGTGCATGTTACTCATGTGGGTTCTTCTTTTTCTCTCTCTGTCTGTTTTAAGCTACAGAAAATTTATTATTATTATTATTCAAAGAAAAGTATGTTTTCCCACATCTTCCCCTTCTCTTTGCAGAGGAGAAGGGGGAAACTATAGCACTTCCAAAAATGACCTGTAAATATAAGTCAGGTACAAAATCTAAAGGAAATGCTAATTTTTGCAATGAATGCTTGAAATTATTTGTAAGTAATGCACATATATATAAGTATATATATATGTGCACATTATATATGTGTATATATATATATAATGCATATAATAAAAATGGATAGTGCTTGAAAGTTAATGTATTTCCAATATAACTATTTTGTGTTCAGTGAGAAGAAAAAAAAAGCAGACAGAAAAATATTCAGAATTCTTAGTTGCCCAATCTGCAGCTCTGTAAAATTTCTCCGACGAGTGGTATTGTCATGTTTTCCTTTTCATGTGCTGAATAAGCCAGTGGAATGGGGCAGAAGAGGCAGCAGGCTGGGTTGGTGTGGTCAGCCACAAACATACCATGGATTTTATGGCATGTATTGTATGATGAAGCATTTCAAACATGCCTTTTATTCCTTTTCTACCCGCAGCACCATTTGCGTTACAATAGCGTCTTGCTTAGTAACACTTCGAGGAGTTGAAGAGCTTCTTGATAACCCCTCAAGGAGTGTTATTTAGTTGCTGAGAAGGACTGGAGGTTTGCACACTGCACTGAGGGATTGCCTTTTTTTGGGGGATGCTCATCGTTGTCATGGGTGACTCTTTGTTTGGGTTTGTTGTTCTGATAGAAACGCTACAGGAAATGCCATTCCACAGAGCTCCAAAAAAGCAAGGAAAGGAAATAAATTATTGAGTCCTTTGGTGAAAGTATTAACAGGACAGCTTTCTACCTGGGATTTTTAGGCTGATGGGATCATTTCCTGAGTGTGGGGGTTGCCAGGCTCATTTGTAGATAAACTGAACCAAGAGTCAAAGGTATTTTGCCTGGGATGTTTGTGCTTTGAGGAGATGGAGAACTAATCTGCAGAGCTCCTACTTATAATTGGTCATGCTCAATGTCTTACAAGACTGTGCTGTGGCCTAATGTTTGGGGTGGTTTCCTCCCCTGTGGTAAATATCTGCAATTCTGTGGTTTGTGTGTAAAAGTGGCTGACAAACACGAGCTTGCAATGGGCCTGCAATAAAAAAAAGTGGTGCTATATATGGATGTACACTGCATAATATTCTGCAGGGTGGCATGGGATGAGAAGTTGTTGCACCCGAGAATTTGGCTTTTTTTGTGGTGCTTTGTGTGTTGAGAACTGGGGAAACCATAAATGCTGTGGTAGGGGCAACTGTTGTGAGTAGCAAATGATTTTTTGGTTGGAGGAGACTTTGGTAATGCATTTAAGTGTTGAACTCCATTCGTTAAGAGTGATGGGGTCCAAAATTGAAAACACTTAAATGTAAAAACTCTGGGAGGAAAAAAAAAAAATGAAAAGGAGAAAATCTAAAGTATAACTTCTCTGAAAATTGGAAACTTTTATGAGGAAACCTGTGTTCTTATATAGACTGTCTCATTTGTGCTTACATATTTCCTAGAATTACATTACTGCTAAAAATATAACACTGTTCTTTAAAAATATAACACTGTTTTTAAGAAATTTTCAAGTGCTCACAGCATCCTTTTTTATGGATTTAGAATTGAATATTCTGGTCTTTCCTCCTTTTTTTTTTTTTTTTTTTTTTTTTTTTTTTTTTTTTTTTTTTTTTTAATTTTGTTATTGTGTAAAAATTCAGTGGAATTTCTTGCATGAGCAAATTATCAGAGTCCTGGAAAGCATCTTCCCTTGATACATTCTTGGGCCATTTTGGTGTTGATTCAGTTACTTAATCATTGTTATTTAGTGCCACTTGAGAGGATGCCGAGTGTCAGAGTGACTCTCAGAAGGCTGTTGGGTCTACAGGAGAGTTGTGTCCTTGGAGATTGGGTGCTAGAAGCTGGGTGAGATGTCTTAAAGTATTTAAGGAACATTAGATGTCTGTATTTAGAGAAATTATTAATTGTTCTTGACTACACCGTTGGCTTTTTCGCTTTAAAAAAAATTAAAATCCCATCATATCTAAGTGCATAAAAATATTGCATGCATATTTGGTGGGAAAACATTTTCAAAGGAAGAAGCTTTAAGAAATAGTGATATAAAGTGTCACAAGCTACTGTCCTGAACTAACACACACCATATATACAAATGTAGATAAAGACACATTGCTTCCACCTTCTCTTCCAAGTCTTGATTTACACTTTAGACTTATTATTTTGGGGATTATTAAACATATTAATTTAAACACTTGGAGAGGTCGCCACACTGTATTTTAATTTTGAAGCTATGCATGATACCAGAGTCTTAAAAGTGAGAATGTAGCACAGCTCTCACTTGGGTTTTCAGCTCTCACCCGAATGTTAACACCATTCAGCCTGTACCACGCCTGTTGTCAGTACAAGTAACAGGAATTGTTCAGATCTCTCGAGATCAAAGGTCCCATTTCCCAACTCTACTGTAACAATCCCAGCCTAATCAAAGCCCTTCACATGGACAAACACCTCGGGGTGAGCTGGGAGAGTGATGCCTTTTGAAATCCTCCTATGAATCCATGGCTCCAATTTCAACGCTTTGTCTCTTCTTTGTGTAATTACTGTTATTATTTATACAACATAGCATGGTCAAATTTTGAAATAGTCAGGGTATGGAGAGTTGAATATAATGGAATAAATATTTTATACTATTTTTCCCCTTCTTCTTCACAGCCAGTGTCCAATTCTGCTAGTTTATATTCCTTTTCTGTGTCCCTTTTTGCACACCTTTTCCCCTATTGCCAGCTGACATAACGTGGGAGACTTGGCTCACCCATGGCTTGCACCCTGGGCTGACAGTGGGACACACATGGGTAGGAGTTATTTTGGGGTGACAGTAGCCTGGAGTTAGGTTATGCCAAAATCCTGACATAAACCTCAGCAGAATCTAAGTATGGCATTCCTCACCTCTCCCTAGCTAAATAAAGGTGATAATAAAAGGCATCTTTAACCTGAATTTTGCAGGTTTGCATGATGTTACCAGAATTTGCCATAGTTGTTTCCATCACACTTTTAAATCTCATGATTTATAAAGACTGGATTGGGTAGACTGTTAGAAAGTGGGGGAAAAAAACTCTCTTGCAAGAGAATAAGATGGAGTGCTTTACTGGATTTGTACCTCTTGTAGTACACCAGAGAGATCTCCTTTTCTTATATTCTTCTCTTTCTTTTCCCCCCTCTTTTTTTTTTTTTTCTTTTCCTTTTCCTGCTGTAATCAGATAATTAAAAAACAAACAAACAGGGATTTCAAAACACATTGCCATCAACCAACATTATGTGCTTATGATACAGAAGATTGAGAACGACTTAATTAAGTAGATAGCAGCAGTGAGGAGAAGATGGATGCAAGGAGGGAGGAGATTATTTGCTTTTGGAGGAACTTCCTTTGGCTGGCATCAGGTGCCTTTCTAGAGAGAGGGCACTGATGGAAAAGGAAAATCCAGGAGGAAAATGGCAAGAAGATTACATCACTGCAGAGCTAAAAGCTGTTCCTTGCTGTAAGAAAAGTTTAGCTGCTGGCTCAGTGTTTTGTTCCAGGATAATGTTGACATCAGCTGAGGAGATGGGATAACGAGTTTCAAATAAGTAGGAAATCAGTACATAGCATCTGAATAAATTTAGGTGGAGCTGCATGATGCCAGACTTGAGATCTGTAAGGGTGGAATGGAATGGAATTGATTCTGTCTAGAAAACAAGGTGTGCACTTGGGAGGGGAAAGTGGAGTTGTGAACCGTGAGGACATCTGAGCTGAAGGGGGTTAACAAAAAGACACCCAAACAGCTAAAAAGCAAAGGGCTTCTGGTATCATCTGCTGAATTTGAGGAAAGAAAACTTTTGTTTTTCTGTGCTTAATGCTTTGCATATATGAAGATGCTACAGCAACTTAGAGATACGTATTTTTGAATCAGAGCCACATGATAAAGCATCCAAACATAATGCAAATAATTGCAAACTGATGTATCCAGCATTTTATTTTTTTAAAAAGAATAAATAATTTAGCTTTACACATGGGCAATCCTTGCTAAAAATTGCAAATCAGAAGTCTTCTGTTTGAATGTATTTTATTTTGTTAATGGATTCGCTCATGTGAAAGGCATCTAATTGTATAATGTATTATTAGTCATTTTCTTTGGCATGCTATTAACTTTAAATAATTCTAATATTTAACATTTTATAACATGCACAACAAAGTTCTATCTGCAGCAGAGGAAAAAAACATGCATTAATAATAAAATTTTCATGGTTCTTTCTACTGTGTATGTTGTGATACATATTTGAGCAGAAACATGGAAAATTGAAGTGTAAAGCAACAAAGCCTGTTAGCATTTAAAGAATATACATTGTAATATGCTGTGGTCCTGTAAATACAAGAGCTGGGATATAATTCAGTACAATTAACTTATTTTAAGATTGAGGCAGATATAAAGTGTGATAGGATATAACTGAGTGCATCTACTTGATGTCTGCTCAGTGATGGCTGGGCTGGAGTGTATAAAATGGTGATTAATGCCTGCTAATGGAAGTGGTCTCCACCACAACTTGTGAGCACTAGGGTTGTGGCTGGCTATGAAAACCACACAGAGCAACACTGATAATCTCCAGTAAATCCCCAAGTTTTCCTGTGCTGGAAATAAGATGACAGGTCACATTAGAAATTTTCTCCTTATGGCGTTTTGGTTTTTTTTTTTTTCCTTTTGTTTTAGTAGGTCAGATCTTGTTCCCGTGTGTTGTGGAATTATTATGGGAATGAGCAGTGTCTAAGCTGCTTAACAAATGCACACTTTCCCCACACCAATCTGTTTTCTGGGGACAGGCAGGCTAGTGCTGTACAGCATCCTCTCGGTTGGGTGCTATTAATGTTAATAAAATGCACTTAGCACTTAACATCTCGGGATCTCAAAAGAGCTTGCAAAGCAGCATCATTATCTTTACATTATGGGTACGGAAAATGAAGGATAGGGAGAGTGAAAGATTTGCCCAAGTTTCCATGGTAAATCAGTGACAGAGCCAGGAGCAGAGCCAAAATCTGCTGATTTATAGTCGGTCTCCTATGTAGTGTGCCGTGCCATTTCACCAAACTCCATTTGCCAAGTCCCTACTGTGTACAGAGATTGTGGATAAGGCTGCAGTCACCCTCTGAAGTGTGGGTTTGGGGCTCTGGATAATACAAAGCCAAATTAGGTCTCCAAATGTGGGTCTCCCCTGTGATGCTTCTCCAAGTGCAGGGCCACCTGTGCCATAGACAGCAGGGCAAAGATGCATGAATAATTGAAATTCCTCTGTGCTGGGGCTGCAGAGTAAAGGGACCCAGTCCTTGAGGACCCCCAGGTATGTTTAACAAGGGAATGAGCTCCTGGTTTGCATTCCTGGGGTTGCAGGGATGTGTTGCCACATATCGTGTTTGGCATGACTAAGCCTCATGAAGCTGTGTGCATTTTGTGAGTATTTTGCAGTCAGTTTTGGAAATGACTCCATCCAGATAATATATGAGCAGATATGTATGTTGAAGGGCTTGTGCTAACATCTCTATGAGATACCAAAATATTGCTAGCTATGTTTGGTAAGTAGGAAAATGAGGAGCTGAGTAACATGCCTACAGAAGTTTGTGATGATTCAGGGATACAAACCAAGTCTCCCTGTTTCAAACCTCTGCCATAGCCCCAGGGTCACCCTCCTTTTCACTTCCCTTAGGAGGTAAAATATGGATCAAAAGCTAAAAAGGACCAGCTGTCTTCTGGTCAGACTGGATCACAGGAGCAAGCATGCAGCCAAGGGATGGTCATGGGTTTGGTCATTGTGACCAAAGGGTTTGGTCATTGTGCTCAGCTCGTGTAGGTGAGAATCCTTCTCCCAGTAGTGAAATAGCCCTGCAGTTGACCCTCACATTTTTATGTCTCTGTTTACAGTAATTGTAAATTATAATTGTCAGGGATTAATTTCTTTGGTGTGCTTGCATGTATGTTACCTGTGTTTCAAGAGATCTCCCTCAACGAGCAAATGTGCATAGTAAACTAGGCAACAAGGAATCATTAATGTGAGAGGAAGAGGAAAATGCAATGCCTCCCAGCTCTCTGATCACCTTCCTGGGACTCCTGCTGGGACAGATCCTGCCTGCTGAGAAGCTATGGCTGGAGTCCTCTAATTTTCAGATGCAACATAATCCTAGGCACTGAGTTACCTACAAGGGGGCCCTTTTCCTCTGCTGAGCCCCCATGCTGGCCTGCACTGGTCAGTCCCACCCATGGTACAGGCAGCATTTATCCCTAGCTTTCCTCCTCCCTGCTGGATAACCAGTTTTATCCACCTCTGGTCCACCTTGGCCAAGTCTGAATTTACTGGGGTGCTAGCTGCAGCTCCCATAGAATCCTGGAATATCCCGAGTTGGAGGGACCCACAAGAATCATCAAGTCTAACTCCTGACCCTGCAGTTCACTGCAAAGGTGCTGCAGTCTGAGCACCTATTTACTTTCTTCCCACTACTTTACTAAGGATTTGGGGTCTTGCCTGTGGAGATGAGGCCACATCATGCCATGATTTGATATCAATATGAGTTGATGGTTGTTTGTTGTCTGAGAGGCATTCTGGCTGCAGGCTTGGTGAATAGGTGTGTGTGTGTCTGAACTCAGCTTGGCTATTCACAGCTCCACAAATCTGCCTGTGTCTGCACACAGCTTGATGGGTTTGTTGTTTTTTTTTTCCCCCCACCCTGTGTGTAAATGGGTCTTAAAAAATCTGAGCTATTCTTTTTCTCTCATCCTGGTGAGTGATATCAGAGTGCTTTCAAAGACTTCAGGTTTGCAGTGGAGCTTGTACTGCTGTGTGATTTTGTTTGTCTGTGTTGTTGAAAATGAAGAATTTAGGTTGGGCTTTGTATGAAAAAAGCTAATGCAAGGTGGACAACTTTATTATAAATCCCTATGCATTTCAAAGCCTCAGTTGGAAGAGAAAGCAAGATAGCAAGAACCACAAACATGGGTTGGATTATTTCTTGTTAAGCAAATGTAATACTGTGAAAGATTGACAGCACGGGAAACTGGAGTCCTCCATTTATCCACACTTCATTCCTAATATCTGGCTTCAACAGCAGATTGTAACCATAGAAAGGCTATAGACTCTGGGTGAAATGGCACTCCCTTTTGGATCCAGTTTTATAAAAGAAAACAATTATTCACAGAATGCGTGTCTTTATTCTTTATTGCACATTTCAAAGTCCCCATGAATACTCATTTGCATGTGACAGCTAATGCTGCATCTTGTATTGGCCAGTAAGAGGCATGATTGCACTAAATTGGAAGCAGCAGGCACAGGTTTTCTTTTAAGGATGGGGGTGGGGGTAGCCATCCACTCGTACTGTTCTCAAGTCTTCAGTCAAAACGGTTTTAGAACAGTTGCAAGTCTAGTTACTGGGATAATAAATCCCAAATTAACTGAATATGCAGATTTCACTTCCATTAGGTTACACTCTTTATCTTTTGTTAACAACCCCAACTTTTTAAAGCAGTGGAGAAGTGGGGAATTGAAAATACCAAACTGGTACTCCAGGAGTGAAAAAGGAGGACAGTAAAAACTGTTGTGTTATTATTTCTTTTCCCCTCTCTTTCTTTTTATAATATAAACCCACATAAATACATTTACTCACCCTGCATAATTTTTTCCAAATGATCTTGTTATGTGACTGACACACAGGATAGCAGAACCCCAGCAATGCAGAGAGGCTGCTGCCAGCGATGCTTACAACAAAATTCTATGTACACAGCGGCCACAGAAAACATTTATTTGGTAGCACATTCCTTTTTCCTTTAGAAATGCACGCAGCTTCAACTCAGGAGCACCGGGAGATAGCGAGATAAATGCTCCTATGGCTCCTGTGTAATCTCTTTGAAAATTATCTGGAATATAATGGGGACAAAAGCAGCTCCTTGAAAACTGCCCGAAACTCACTCTTTTCTTAAATGCAATCTCCCAGCATAATCAGAGAGCAGAGCAGCTAGCTGCTAGGAGCGAGGAGATTAACGAAAACACCTTGAAAAGGTTTAGTACAGGAAACAGTGGATCACGACCATTCCTTTCTAAAAAGTTAAAATTGAAAGTTGCCTTTTTTTTTTTTTTTTTTTATTCCCCTCCCTTTTCCCCCGACAGCTCAAGGCTGTCACACTTTTCGTTTGAAAGCCCTAAAATGCATAGGAATTGTAGCTACAACATCAGAAAGTTATCATGCATGCAGTTTAACAACGAGATTACCTACACTACGGGTTTTTTTCCCAGCAAGAAAACTATGTACAATCATTGCATTCCAAGTAACAGACAGGACTTACTTTATAAGATGGATTTCAAAAGATCTGGAGGCTTCTGTTCCTTATAAAACTACGCCAAAGACTATTTAAGTGGCCAGTAATATAAACATTATGCTACTAACACTGAACAGTTTATCACATAAATATAATTGTCTTCTTTTAGAAGAATAATAAAAGCCGAATCCATATGTTACACATTATTTAAAATTGTTTTCTGCAAGATGTATTAATCCCAGCGAAGAAGCAATTCTTCTGCTATAGAAGTAGAACAGCAGTTTTATTTTATTACATTGTCATTGTTTAATTTGTTTGTTCCCGGTAGTAGTTTCGCAGATTTTTATGAACTGTTACTTTTATGGAAAGTCAAGTTACAAATGATGGACGCTGTTTGCTTGCAGGAACAGAAAGGTCATGAAGGTAGATAATGTATTTATTTATTTACTTACTGTACTCCACCTTTTTTTTTTTTTTTTTTTTCTCATCTTTTAGCAGAAGCTAAAATAACTTGTGGTTTTTNGATAATGTATTTATTTATTTACTTACTGTACTCCCCCTTTTTTTTTTTTTTTAATCCCTCAATTCTTAGCAGAAGCTAAAATAACTTGTGGTTTTTAGACCCAGGAGGCACATATTTTGATATTGCTCCTCAGAAGCACTGTTAGCTCTGCAGTCTATTCAAATTTGGGAGTAGAATTTAAAGCTCGGATAAACAACGTTTGGTAGCAATGGCTGTGCAGAGCTTACAGTTTATCTTTAGAGAAATGTGATCTTGCAGCTAAATGTCATTTTGCCTATTTGTTTTTTATGAATTTGAGCTGAACACTAGAGTAAAAACTTGTTTGCTAAAAAACTAGTTCCACTCAGGACTAAATTATTTTCCATTGATTAAAAAATAACTGTTTTTTCCTAGGTAGTGTTAGGCTTAATTTTGAATTCTTCTGTTCTAGAATTTAAAGTTATTAACTGTCATGTGCAAACCTGAACTCTAGATTACTCATAGTGTAGCCTAATGACAAGATGAGACTTTAAATAACTTTAAGACAAAAAGCAGCTCTTGAAAATTGACTGTTTAAATGCAATGCGGAAAAAGGGCTTAAGCTGCTGAAATATTTTGGGCATGTTCACATCTGTAAATGAGGCTGAAATATCTGGCCTATTTAAACAGGAACAAGTCTAAAAATATTTTCTTTAAAGAAATTAATTTTATCAGCCTCACCAATAAAACAGTCTTTGTAAGGCACCTATCAAAGTAAATGTAAAAGGGAATACATAATGCCAAATGTTTTCATTATTACAATTATAATACAAATCAAAATCAAAGTAGAAGAAAAATGTTAAAAATAATTCTTTTTCGTTTCATAGTTAACTCATCATTATCAAATATGCAAAATACAAGAAAAGCTTTTTGACCTCAGAAACTTAATGGTTGGTTGTAAGATCTGAAAGAAATTTCTCTGTGCTATAAAATGCACACTGTCTGCCTGCTTTTAACCAGAGTCTTCCTCAGCTGGAATACCACCCACTTCATTATTTGCTGTCCATATCCCAGTAGGAAGCACAGTGCCATGGCTTGTTCAAATCATGGTCAGATCCTACCAACAGTTTTTATCAGAATTTTATTTCATTTTTTTAATGGATTGTGGTTTGAGCAGTGCTTTTGACTGAAGTTAGCAACCAGCAATGCTCAATCTCATGTTTTCTCTGTGCTGCTTCACTTTTAATCAGTCCAGTTTTGATTAAGATGTTTTACCTATGCAAAAAAAATAACCACATCCTTTTTTTTTTTTTTTTTTTTCTTTTTTCCTCTGTTAATCTTGGTACACTTTCTTCAAACTGCATAATGTCATCTGCATTAATAGATATATGTTTATCTAGACAAAGAAATCTGTGTTTAAATAGATGATAACTCTGGATATTGGAGGCTTAATGTTGTCTCTTTGTGGGCTCTGGTGTCAGTTCTTCTCTTTGTGCCTCTGTTTCTTGCTGCACCTTTTGTCTGCATCAACTGCTTCGATCACAAACTTTTTCCTCACTCTCACAATGTGCTTTTATAATGCCTGACACATTGGAGAATGGATCTGATGAGGGCATCTTGTCACTCCTGTGGTTATAATAATCCAGATGGTGATACCACCACCAAAAGTATAATAATAATAATAATAGTAATAATAATAAACTACCAACAACAACAGAAACCAATAATAATCATCATTATGTTTTTTTTCCTACGAGCATTCACAGCCCTGCCTGTAAAATCTTCCCCTTCTGAAGTCTATAAAAACTCAGTAAAAGTTTTAATCAAGGAAGCTTTAAGAATGTATTTATTTATTTAGATTGTTCATATTAAGGAAAAGAATTGCATTTGTTGGCTGCAGTTTTAGAACTAACAATATGAGTTTCAACATGGCCATGAAAAATCTAACTCATTGTCTCACATTATCATATATATTGGCCTAGACATATATGTGTGAGGTTTCTTGTTTGTTTTGGTTTTTTTTGCTGTCAAGGAAATTACAGCAACACATTTTTATTTCCTTTGTCTTTCTGACAGAGTGGGATACACTCGGGTCAAATGTTGAACTCCATTTTATATTATAAAAACATTTTAGATTAGGGCATACTTTTTGCATATGTAAGCAAGATTCTGAGGAGGTGTTCCGGTCGCTCTTCAGCCTGAGAATAGCTGTTGACACTTCATTAAAGAATATCTGGGATATTTTTAACCCAGATTGGTTCAGTGACCCAGTTTCTGGCTCGTGTAGGTGCAATCCAGGGGACAGTGACGCACAGCTCAAAATGAAGGGCTGGGCAAGGGCTGTTTTAACAGGCATTGAGCACCATCAGCAGCAACTTGTCCATCACCGTGCTGAAACCACCCAAACAACTGCCCGAGACTGTTACATGGAATTGTCTCCTTCTGAACCATCCCATCCCCGAGGAATAAATAGACCCTACGTGGGAACTGGGAAGGATAACACTGTGGTGGAGGAGCACAGCAGAAAAGAATATGAGCTGGAGCTGGATAGAGTCGATGTGGAGGGACTTTCCATCAGTAGATACAGGAAAACCATTTTTGGGGGTGAGAAATCAGGAAGGTGCTGCCTCGTTGGGTACTCCATGGAGCCAGGGAGGAAGAGGAGCTGAGCAGGGCACAGGAGTACCCAGGAGATTTTGTAAATAATCTCAGCTCTGCTGCTTCTGGAGAGTAAAACAGTGGGGACATTCCTCTGCTGAGCTTGTATTTCAGTCCTGTCAGCCAGGTCTCCTTGGGGAAGCCACCACGGAGCCAGGGCTCGTGTCTGGGAGCGTCCCAGGAGAGGTGGGGGAGGTGGGGCTGGGGAAGAGCCAAAACTCCAGAGGAATGGTGTGACAGGAGGAATGGGAATGGGAGGGCATCGCCCAGATCACGATTTGGAAAATGAATAAACTTGGCCCGGATTCATCTCGCGTCAAGCCCCGGCCTCAGATCTCCTCCCAGCAGGCGGGCACAGAGCAGAAGGAGCTGGGTCCAAGAGTACCCACTGGTAAAAAGGACTGTGCTATATTTGAAACCTCTGCTGCCTCTGCCAGGACCTCTGCCAGGTCCGCTGGTGTGCTTTGCTTAGGAGGGGAAAAAACATATTTCACATGCACACTGTTGATTTACTGTCAGAGGGCCAGGGTTCAAATTTTGTTCTAGTCGGATACCAAAACTTTGGATATTTCTCTTAATTTTGTGAACTCTTAATAGCTTTCAAAACTGGACCTAATATTTCCTAAGAACAGAGTTTCTCAGGATAGTCTCTGTACCTTCTTAGGCTGGCAGGGGATACCGTGAGAACTATCATTCTCATATTAATTTGATATTTCTGCTTTCAAGCAGATTCTGTGAGTGGGAGCGGGAGGGTGGAATTTAGATACTTCAAAATTATTTGGCTCCGCATCTATTTATGCCACAAATAGATAATATTTCAGAGATTTGACTTTTTTGAAATGCTCTTGCCTGTCTTTGGCATCTCTATTTAGAAATAACCTGCTGGCTTTAAAAGAGATGTGATCCTCTGTGCTTTTGGATACCACCTTAATGCTCCTGACCTTCTCAAACTGCGTTAAAGTCCTTTCACAGAAGGCTCTGGATGGTCACCAAAGCTGCCCAGCATCTGGCAGGACCAGTTCTTAGCTCCTTGTGGCAGGCAACTTAACTGGCAGTGATGGTGATGGGGTCCCCCCTCTCCTAAATCATCATATCCATAGGGGGAAAGAGTTGGGGTTGAGGGATGGGATGGGAAGGATTTCCCTACAAACACCTCACAGATCTCACACACCTATCACATCTTCTGTCATACATGTCCTTACCTGATCCCCAATAAAATAAAATTGCAGGAAACATTTAATATGAAGGAAAAATGTCAGCAATGATAGAAACGTGGAGATTCAGTTTGGTTTGGGTGGTTTTTTGGGGTTTTTTTTTTTGCTTTGGGTTTTTTTTTTTTCTTTGGGTATTTTTTTTTTAATTTTTTTTTTTTTTTATAGCTTCATAAATATCTGTTCCCAGGGAAAATAATTCCCAAAGGCAAAATGGTAAGGAAGCTGATTCATTTGTCATGGTGTCAAGTTTGTTCCTGAACGGAAGGATTTCCCGTGTACTTAGCAAGTGAGAGAAGTCTGATTAAGGCTAAGAATCTCCTGCTTAATTAAGCTTCTCTACACCCCTTGAGGGCAAGCACTGTCTTCATTTTACATATAGGTAAACTGCACCACAGAGAGGTGTAAGAGGCAATTCCTTTTCCCTGAGCAGAGCAAGCCAGCAAAGGACAAGGCATCTCAGCAGGTTCTGGAGGAAATGCTCCCCTCCTTCAGCTTGGTGGTGTCAGTGCCTCCCAATGCACATGTTAGAACTTCAAAGCCCATCCCTGAAATTGTTCAAACTCAGCTTGGAGCAACCTGGTCGGAGGGAAGGTGTCCTTGCCTGTGGCAGGGGATTGGAACAAGATGATTTTTAAGGTTCCTTCAAACCCATCCTGTTCTGGGATTATGATTCTCTGATATGCACCTTTAAATTTTGGGTGCATGGTGGCTGCAGGTGGTCATGTCTAGGGCAGGCAGGGAATTTGGATCCCACCTGCTTGGTGCCCTTCTCCAGGCTGTTTCCAGAGCTCCCTGAAATCTGCTTTGGAGGTGATTACAAGTTGGGGCTGCACAGACTGCCAGTGGTGGAGTGGGGTGGGTATCCCCAAATCATCTTTTTGCTCTCCAGGAGAAACCTTAATTTCTTCTAATAAATTTAACAACCCCACTTGCAATTTCCAAGGGTATCTTTGGTGCTCTCACACTTTAAAACTCTGCTGAGATGTAGGTTGTGTGTTTACTTACATCCCTGCTTAGTGTAACTACAGAAACTAATTGTAATAGAAAATCTACATAGTATTGTATTGAAACAGTGATAAAACAATTGAAAGTATTTGACATTATCTTCTTTTTTTTCTTTGCTACCAATATTTTTTGTAGACTCTTTTTACAGACTGCACTAATTATTTTCCTGTATAATCTTGTGCCATCAAATAGACTAACACATGAGCCATTCCTCACTCTGATTCTTTTCATTCTTTCTTTTCTGTGAGTCACATCAGCAACAGCAGTTAAGTAAATCAAAGTTTTTAAGACTTGGGGAAAAATTGTCATATGCCGCACACAAAACCAGCTACTGTATTTCAAAGTTTTGGTTGAAGTAACAATATCAAAGGGTCTCTGTCATATGGGAATCTTTTTCTCTCGCATTCCTGCACTATATACTATTAAAAGGCTTTAGTAAGTGAAGCAAAGTAAACCCAAAGTGCCAGTTTACTGCTGGTGGAAAAAAAAAAAAAAAAGCAAAGTAGCAGCAGAAACAAACCAGAACCAAATGAATCCTTCCTGTGGATATGCCTCATGTGTGTGTGGCTGTGACTGTCCTTTGCTTTCTCCTCTTGCTTTCCGACAACAGTCTTGAAAAAGCAAAAAACTATTAGAGAATTTCTGCTCTAATTATTTTGAAGTTCTCTGATCACCTCCCTATATCAGCAAAAAAAAACCATTTCAGATCTGTCTTGCCAGTGGATTCAGGCAGTTCCTTTACTTACCATTTACAGGGTGTGCTTTAAAGAGAAATGGAATAAAACTCTATTGCTGTTTATCTTTTTACATGAATTTCAGAGGAAGAAAGTCTTTGGCTTTGCTTTGGAGAGTCAGACACTTTAATTTTGGGGGAGCGGAGGATGAGTAATTTAAATTACTTTTTTTTTTTCTTCCATCCAGCAGAAAATGCTCCTTCACAAATGGCCTTTGCTTTTCTCCTTTAGTCAATAAATCACAGGAGGCCCCAACCTAGTAAACCTGCCTTGGACTGATGCTTTATAAGCACTTTAGAGTAGTAATTAATCAACATGCCACTCTTCAGCACAAAGCATAAGTAATAGGGACTGAGACAGGTAACGTTTTGTACAACCAGCCCCTGGCAGAGCAGTGCCCTGCAAACCCTCCTTGCACAGAGGAACCTTCCTGGGGTTTGCTTTTCCAGCAGAAAGTACAACTGGACAGAAGCCTGGCCTTGGTGGCCACTTCTTCTACTCCCAATTGCCATTTCAGGGGGTGTTTGATAGCAGCATGCTCTGCTCCTCTTTTCTGCAGGAATACATGGGAAACTTTGAAGAATACATATATTGTTTTATTCCTTCACACATACAAATTATCTATGCTTGGTTGAGATATTCTTCCTTGGGAGTGAGCTTTTACCTATATGAGGAAAGAATAGGAATGTTTGAGAGTAATTACTCCCTCAAAGTAAGTAAATTTAGCCTTTAATTAGATCCCTTCCCTTTGTTTATTTGATATTTTTGTGTTTATTTTCTTGGTTGTAAACAGACTGCTTAAACAGTGAACTGAAGAGGGAAAATACAAATATTAATGGAATAAGGTACTGGAAAAGGGGTCTATGTTTTATGCCATCCAGTGGCCTCAGTCAATAGGAATATTATCACCTTTTGGTATGTCTGCAGTGAAATTGCACCTTTTACCAATATCTGGTTTGATTTAGTACTGGAAGAGGAATGCAAAGCTTTTAGGTTTCAGCTATTCTTTATGGTATATTTTTCTGATGAATCAATACAAAGAAAGTAGCTCTTGACAAGTCACATTTTTCCACACAGTGATCTCTTGTTAGAGACCTGTGAGACTGTTGTAATTTTCTTCCCACTACTTTCAATAAATTCCATGCACGTGAAAGAGAAAATGGGTAGTGGAGCCTGAGTTCCTGCACTAACCCACTGTGCAGGTACTCAGAGGAGGATAGAGACTTACCCTAGGATTCCTTACATTGCTCTTCTGCTATACATTAGTTTTAATCTTCCACTGAGCAAAATATAGG
>VZRH01001643.1:1872877-1911174 GCA_013397555.1 Urocynchramus pylzowi | reverse complement strand
AAAAAAAAAAAAAAGAGAGCTAGTCCTTTGGAAGCTTTATGGTATGGGTCAGATTTACCTTTCAGTATCCTGATGTAAAACACTGAGATCAGAGGAGTTACTCCAATGTAAAACAGGTGTGCATATGCACATACACCGAGACAGAGATGTGTCTTTCTTTTCTTAAAAAAAAAAAAAATTCAGACCTTAACCTCTGCCAAAATAAACCTTTGTTAACGTTATGTTGATGCTTCCATCAGAGTTTTTACTGGCAGGTTCTGATCAACTAAATGTGAAGAAGATCACTAGATAACCAACCATAATTTTTGCCCAAAACAACTCCTTAGTCAGCCCATGCAAATATGATATCCAAGCACTGCAACTCCTCAATAAACTTCTGCTTAAAAATATGTGAGCATCCACAATACACTCATCCATTTCATGGGGATCACATGCACAGTTTTAGCTCTGACCTAGAATGAATTAGCTTCTATTCCCAAAGCTATATATACAGTGTTAAGTTATCTGGGGTTAATTTGCTGGAAAAAGGATTAGAAACGAGTTAAGTTTGTGTCTCAGAGAAATGAAGATTTCGTCTCGGTTGTTTATGTGTAGGCATCGAAAGAAATCTGGAAGCAACAGGGTATGTGGAGGAAGAGGGAAAGGGTTACAGCCTCGAGTTTCCCGAGAAGCACAGCTTGCAGTTCTGCTGCGGAGAAGGTTTCTCCATCTGGCAAGCCTCCTGGGATGCCAGACTGGAGCAACCAGTTTGCAGGAGCTGCACGGGGGGACACCTTCCCCGGCCGTCCATCACCGCAGCCAGCACCGTGCTGGTGCCAGTGCTCCTGCTTCCGCCCATCAGCCTCCCACCAGCCTGCTCTGGGGTGTGAGCTGGGAGCACAGAGGGGCGTGTGTGCAGAGGTGCTGGTTGTTAAATCTCTTGGGAAGGCAGGGATACATCCTCGGTGTGCTCCAAGTAGTGTGGGTCAGTGTGTGAACGAGCCCGAGGAAAAACATGGGGGAATTGAAGCAACTGTTACAGCAACAAAGGGAGTTCCTTGGGCTGCTTCTTACACAGACTAAAATTAGGGTATGGCAAATAAAAGAAGGGTTTGTTTTATTTTTTTGTCTTTTAGTGAAACATTCCTAAACTGTGCAAAATATGGAGATTGCAGTTGCTGTGAATATAGAGTTGCAAGCCTTTTCCCCCCACTTCCCAAGCAGAATTTCTAGTGACATTTTGCAATAAGGGAATATGCTGAAAACCAGTCGTGCTTCAAGAAGGGGATTTCTGTAGAAAGCTCAGCTCTCTGTTGAGGAGTTGCCTGTCATACCTGGAGACAAAATTCTACCACACAGTGTAAAATAGCCTCACTTTCTGCCCAAATTGCAAAGGAACCTTAACTATAGCATTTCTGATAATGCTTCCATAACGTGTGTGTGTGTGTGTGTGTGTTCTCTGAGGCATTCATTTGGCTGGCACATTGGAAAATGGTTAACACAGTGAATGTGGGGTGTCATTTTTGTAGTGGAGAATGTGTGCCAGAAGAATTCAACTGTAACCACTAAATATTTGCTTAAAAATAATTTTAACCATCTGGACTCCTTTTTTTCTTATTATTCTTATTCTTCTTTTGAGGTGGGGTGAGAAGGGAGTATTTTAATAGGAATGATTTGTGGTTACAAAATGAATTTGGTTAATTTGGTTACCACCCCCATTTATATGATGACTACAAATAGTCCCTAACATCTGAAGTTTTAAAGAACCAGCAGATTTTTTCTCTCTTGAGCTTCAGAAGCTGGAAACGAACTTACAAAAGACAATAAATTGTTCTTGATGGAATAAATAGTTTGTGGGGTTGCTATTGTTCCTCTTGACAATACACTAACATGTGCTAATAGAGGAAGAATTGAAGAGCTTGCGTAGTAGAGTCTCTTCTGCCAGGCGAAATTTTTCCACTTTGGAGCAGGAATCAGGTTCCCTAACTCACAGGGCAGGGAAAATGTGGGGCTGGGATTCCCAGGAGCCAGCACCTGCTGCTCACCCCGGTGCTGGGAGAGCTTCAGGGCCTTTCCACTGCAGAACCAGCTCTGGGGGAAACTCAGAGTAACCTGCAAACCTGTCCCTAGAGAAGTCTGATCAGAGCTTGTTTCAGAGATGGGATAACTGGGATAATTTTTTTCTCTGGCTAGAACAAGGATGCTTGCTAAAAGCAGAGTTGGAATAAGAATTTTCATAACTTCCCATACTTACGGGGATTTTTTGTGTTTCTTACTTAAGAACATACACCTTGTTTTTAAATATTCAGAGTTCAGGAACAGATTTTTTGGTTCTGAATCCAGTTAAATATAGTTAAATATAGGCAGTAGCTGTACAAATTTCTATGTTCTCTGTGCCTTGCCTTAGCATATTAAATGAATGTTTTATGGAGTCTGCTATAAATACATCTGTTAAAAGATTTTTATCATACTTTGAAATGCCTGAGATTTAACTGCTACCTTTGTGCACTAATGATATACTAGTGAATGTGCACAGGAGATAAAATAAACCCAGAGAAACAGGGAAACTTGCATGTAGTGCTCGTGTTTTAGTAGCTCTCAGAGCTACTTTTCCTCTGTTTTCTCATACGCTGCAGCACTGGCTTCATCTAACTCATGGTACATTAGGAACAATTTAGTATCATTTCATTTAAAATATGCAAGCTTTATATCGAGAATAAATGTGTAGCCACAAGGTAAAATTAAAAAAAAAATATATATTAGTCTCATCATTAAAAAAAGCCTTTAAAGTTTCCATTATCCATTATGTCAGGTAGCAAATATCTTCTCAATGTAACTCCAGACATTAAATCTGTCAAGAGGCATGCAGTAAAATAAATGTCTGGGATACCTTCATAAACAAAAATCTTATTTCCATAATTCATACAGCTGGCTGGCATTTATTGGCACGTCAGGTGCAATGGGGACATTTCAGGAACATTAACATGTACAGCATCATTTGTCAACAAAGCAACAATGTAAGCAAATCGTTCAGAACTCATACAGATTTACAGCTTTCTCTGCCAGCTGCTAATTACGGTGTGCTCTGCCTATTTGGTATGGTCTTTTTTATTGGAAAATGACAAAGGGGTTATGGTATCCCAGTTTGGAATATAGATGCGCTTTTAGTAATAATATGAGTGGTAATATGACTACACAGCCTGGAGTTTTGATCTAGTTGCACTAGTCTGATAATTGACCGGTTCTGATTGATGAAGGACAAAGAGAAATTCACAGGGATATTTACTTACTTGTAGAAGTAACCTCTGCAAACAAAGAAATAATAAAATACCAGAGAGCATGAAAAAGTATCCTTGCTTTAATATAGTTTTTTTCCTGCTGAACATGACAGGGAAAATTCAGTCCTCACTGAAAACCTGATCTGTTTATCGAGCACTGCTCAGCAAGCCCTATATGTTGCAGGCTGGCAAATACCCTTTGAATATAGCTGAGTCCACTTTGATAAATAAAATTAAACTTTCGGCATTTTAAACAATGCAAAGGTTAAATAAAAGCTAACAATGCCATTGGTAAAGGCCAGAAGATGTGCTAATGATCTGTTTTCGACATCCTCTGTGTCTGTCTCTATTTCTCTCCCTTTATTTCTTATGTGTGTTCATGAATGTATGTGTTTTTGCAAGTTAATGACAGCAAGTCAGATCTACTTTTTATTTCCAAGCTTTGGCCAGTTTGCATTTCAATCTCATAAAAATATAATTAGTAGGGCTTTATGCTTCAGATGTATAAATTCAATATGCTTTCAGAATTATTATACCTGTTATTCAGCCAAAGGTAAGAGGATTCTATTAGCTAAACACATATTTAGGCACTTAATAAAATCCTTTATTCAGTTCTGTTTCTTAGTTTCAGTTCACGAACAGTAACCACTATTTTGAGTTAAGATTTTGACCATTTAATTTTTAAGAAAAAAGTAATTAGACCATATTATGGATTAATCCCTTGCCAATTTTCATTTTTAAATCAAAGTAATTTTAGACTTGGGAACGACATAATTTTATGCAGAAAAAGTATGTTTTGCCAACCTTATTAAAATCTTTAAAGACCATATTTTCTATAGGCTTCCAAAAATTATCCCACAAAAATGTGTGGGTGCACCCATCTGTACACATGAATGGGCAACTAGGAGCATAATTAACCACTTTTGCACATGCAAATGGAGGTGTTTAAGCACAAATTAGCTGACCCCCAGATTCTGCTGGTGCATTTCTCTGAGCTGGTTAATACTCTTTTGTTGAATTCCACAATATAGGTTAAAACCCTGGAAAGATTTTTAGATACAGTAACTTTTCTGTAAGATATCTGAAATCGCTGAAGTCTTTTAAAAAAATGTTTCTGATGCAACAGTGAAATGAGGTGTAGCTTAGTGCCAGTACTTGGGTGTCATTTTGGTTATAACGACTGCATGATTCTTTCAATAAAATAAACTCCATTGGCTCCAGCAGCGATTACTGCCTGCCACTGCTTCTCCAGAAGCAAAATACACATATTCCTACAGGGAAAAACTACTGCACTAGGATTATAAAAAATTGACCATCAATCTAAGTCTGTATGAGCAATCACAGCCGCTTTTGGAGTTATTTTGTATTAGAAGCAATTTACCCATCTGGAAGAACAAAGATATGTGCAAATGCTGGAGTGACTGACTTCCAGCAGATGCTTAAAGAAAGTTAAAATCCCAACTGCTTCTGGGGTGCCTGGCCTCGATTTCTGACCTGGAAATGTTCAATTTGTTGAGGAGCTCTTCCAAATGCTGGGGCAGCTCTCTGGTACCTTGGCTTTGTGCTCCCTACTTGCTGATGCTCTCCCCACCACCCCTGGCCAGGCTCCTTGCCCACACAGCTGCACAGGGAAAAGGGGAGCAGTCATAAAGCTTCTGGAATGAGACATGGAAATTAGTGGCTGCATCGCCTCAGTATTGATTGTGTGAGTATTCTGGGATGGGGTGAGAAATGGGGATGAGCCTTGATCGGGGTTTTGCAGGGTGAAAGGGTGAGATGTAGGACAATGGTTTGAATTTCTTGGATGTGGGGCTAAATTGTGGCTTTGTGGTGGTAGACAGGTTTAGGGAAACAAACATTTATCCCAGAGCTTAGAAACCCAAAGGTTAATGACCCATGGAATTCACATTTACCCCCAATATGGTAACCAAATGTGACAGCGCTGCTGCAAGTCCTGATGGACAAAGACCAGTAAATGGAAAACCAACTTTATCCTGTAATTCAAGATTATTTGAATTTACTTTATTTGTGAAATCTTTCCATTTGTCTTCATGCTTTTGTACATTTGAAGAAGAAGTTTAGGCATTCCTTGATCCATAGAGATTGCTTTTCTTTCTTTTCTTCCTTTTGATTCCACTTGCCTAATAATAATGGGCATTATCTTATATCCATATTTAATTTTATTATGTCACTCGCATTGCAAGAAAAGGATGTTCTTTTCAAACATTGTAATGCATTTAGTATTTCACTAGTCATCAGTTAAATCAATTTTTTCCCTTTATTGGATCTGAATTATAAATCAACTAGTCATTGTATGGGATACTGTATATGAATGTACAGTATATCATTATGATGTATCCTATAATAATGTCTCTTAGACATGAAAACTAAAGATGGTGGTTTAAAGTGCTGAGAGAGAAAAAATTGGAAACATCTGTTAGTAGGAAGTAGAGAAGACTTTTCATTAAAGTTTGTCAAGTGTATTTGATAGGAAGAACACACTGGGCCGTATTCTGCCACTCCTTACATACACCCACCCCAGTACCCAGCCTGCTTTTTCTGTCTCATGTAGAAAAGCCAAGATTATGGGAGACACTGAAAAGTCAGCTGTCTACTTTGGTACAGAAGCTCAAAGAATCTGAGATCTGGGGCAGAAGGAAAGTTTTAAGGGAAAAGAGATATTACAAACAGTTCATTGTCTTTGTCTGTGCAGTGGCAATGAGACCTATCCTGCTCTTACATTGAGTATTTTACCAAAATCATTGGGAAGAAATGGTGTGGGACAGTTTTAGGCAAAAGCTCTTTTATTTCCACTTATCCACTACTTGTCGTAGAGGAATCCTTAAAGAAGTATAAAATAAAAATTGAGGAGTGCAAAGATGAGTTATTTGGAGGCTTCTGATGAGCAGATATGTCTCTCAGGGTACTGTGAACAAGCTAAGGAATGAATAAAAATCAAAACAGGGGGAAAATGGTTAAGAACTGTTTTTGTGTTTTCTCTGAATTGTACAGAAATCCATGTAAGCATATATGAGTGATCTATTTAAGAAAATCCTGCCGAGGCCATTTCACACAGGTTGCACTGCTTGTGCTGGTGTTGGTGGCAGGGATTTTGGCAGTGCCAAACCCATGGCTTGCAGCTCTGTCTCTGCAAACCCAGCCAGGGGATAGCTGCTGCTGGCACCACCTCACAGCCTTGTCCTAGGGCTGGACATGTGGCACAACAGTTACATGTTCATCACATCCCTACATCAATTTTGGACACTGTCAAAGGCACGTTCGCACTTTAAAATTCCTTAGGCGCAAGGTGAAATACCCTCTGCACCCACAGCACAGACCTCTTCTATTGCTGGTGCAATAGTTTAAAAGCCAATATCTCACCTTGCCTTTGCAATTTTTTCCCATTTCTGGCTGCTCCCAGTGGTCTCTGAGCCCCGCCGTTTCCATGATGATATACAGAACTATAAAATCAGATACAGCAGTCGCAGGGCCCGGTGCGAATTACTCCCCAAGTCAATAGAAAACAGAATATTGCTTATTGATTTGGTCTAGCCTGTTGTGTGGTCGATGGAGAACAAACTAATACAAATAAAATGAATCAATTGGAATCTGGCTGTGGACCTCGGTGAGTCACATGAAGTAGGTTTCTGATATCCTTTATCATCACTCACAGCCAGTGAAACAAGAGTGCTACTGTCTTCTGCTGGCGCAGAGAGTTACCTCAGGCTATACTGAAAAATGCTTTTTTCTTATTTTTAGACCTGAATCAGCCCATGCCAGCAAATGTATTCTTGTGAATACAGATCCTACTTTGTTGTAATGCCCATGGGAAGGCGGTAGTGTAACCTGTTTGGATGCAGCTGCAGACCACCTGTAGAGAAAGTCAAATTAGGGAGAGACCCCACTGTTCTTTGCATTAATGCTTTTTGTGTTGTGGCCTGAATCCCCCTCCCTCCCCCTTCAATGTATCTTTCTCAACTGGGGAGATGGAGAGCACATTTTAAGACCTTCTGTCCATTTAAGGCATCTTGTGATTGAAAGAAGATTTGAAAGACTGTAAAATCTCCCAGTCACCAATGAGCGATGGTGTGCAAGGAGCCTTAATACTTTCAGGATGACTTTTCCTCCTGTTCTTGCAGGTTTGGGAGGTGTTGTCTTTGTGGAAAGGGTTTAAATAGCAGATTTTTATCTCCCTCAAGTAATCTGCATGTTAGGGAAGTCTCCTTGCCTTGGAATGGAAAAGTGGTTGTCAAGAAGTAAAGCCCTAACTTGCCACACTTTTTGTGCCATTGTTCCTAAATAAAAGATGGGCAAACAAAAGGAAATGGCTCAAGTGTAAATGCAGCGCCTGTGTATCCTGAGTGTCCACATATAAACAAGCACAACTTCACTGATCTTACTTAATGACAATGAAAGTCATTTTTCCTACAAATTTTTTCTGTGTTCAGGACACAGGGATAATTAAGCATGTAAACAGCTGGTTTGAGATTGTGTATCTTTGGTATGAGAAGTAGTTTTATTTAGTTTAGTTAGCTCTTCTATCTCAGCTGCAACTGCCAGCACTGCTGGTGTCTTTAACTTCTCAGCAGATTAAGCTTTTACTCATTTACCAGGTAGCATGTTGCATAGCAATGCAATATTCTACCTTATGTCACATAAAAACTGCCTGCAATGAAAATTTCATGTCATTTTTACTTTTCACCCCATTTCTTCACAGATGAATCCCACTGTTTCACTAATCGTTGACGTACTAGTTAACACAGGCAGAGCTTGTAGATGGAGGTAATGTCATCAAGCCTTGCCTCATTTTAAATTCCTTCCTCTCACTGGTGATATCAATGTTCACTGCAAAGACACTGATGATACTGAATTTAATTGGTATTTATGTGTAGGGTCATGGGTACTCTCGAAGAAGTTTCTGTGTAACTTTTCCCTAATTGAAATTAGATTGAAGTGTTGCTGTGTACACTGAGACTTAATGGTGACAACGTTGAGCCAGCTTCGGAGCTCAGATGCATGGCACGCATCCCAAGAAATCTGCTATGATGCTCCCACATACATCTATGCATATTTTTATGGTACAAGAGACATAAGGTGTGGAAAAGGAGCAGTCTCTTTAAGGGGGATGTGGCAACCCTATCTGCCAGTCATCTTGCCTCTGCTGTTCCATTCCTTTTACAGCCATTCTGCCTGGCTGGTATCTATAACATCTTTGCATACGTGTTTAATGGCTGCTCGGTGATTAAAACCCAGGGGAAAGGGAGAGGACATGGGAGTCATGGATTTACAGCACTGGTACTAATTGAAAAGGCTTTTTGGTCTGATTTGGGGATGTATTTTTCACCACCTTATATTTTAAATAATATATTATATGAGTAACATGGTCTGCAGTCCATTTTGGGACTCTGTCTGAGGCTCACAGCTGCTGTGCAATGTGAAGGGCCAGTGTTGATGTTGGCTATTTCAAAATGTCACCATTAAATCCCTATTTTGCACCTTATTTTGACTCCAGACCAGTGCATCTTCTCCTCCCTAACACTTGTGGAGAGTACAGAAAAGTGAATACTCACTGGTAGAAGTGTTTTGACTGGGAGTTTAATTTATAGCAGCTCATAGAATTGTAGTGTGTAATAAGCAATGTCCTTGAACATTTTTCATGTGCTTCTAAGTGACTCTTTAAAAAACATTGGTTTCCCTTGTAAAAATTATTAAACTTATTAAGGAAGAAGCAGTAGTCTGGGTTGGTAGTCGTTCCAGTGCTTTAAATACTAGTGGATAATTAGTGACATGAATAAATTAAATATATTTCAGGTATAAAGTTGAGGAAAATCACCAAATATTAGCAAAGCTCCAAAATCAAACTACTTTGTGTCACATGCTGTTTTAATGACTGTGGTTTATAAATGTGCATAATTCCAAAGAGATCACATGTTTCACATAATAAAAATTACTGTGACATAAAATATATATTTTCTTAAAAAGTACTTGTAATATCAAAAGGACTGTGAAGTATTAGCCATTTAATACAAATTTATCTTTTCTTGCAGATGATTACATTTTCATTTTAATTGCTCACATTTTCGGTTCTGATCTTAATGTTTTATAGTAGTGAAGACATGCCACAAAGAAAAAAAGAAAAAAAAAGATTTTATTTGTTAGTTAACAGTCTTCAGAAGTCCTAATTTGGCCAATGTGTTCTGCTGCAAAGTCTTGGAATGCTGTCTTGCAGTTTCAAAAGTGATCTTATTTGGCTTCCCAGAAACTATTATGCCTGGAGGATGCCATGAGAACAAGGGCTGCCTTGTTAACAAGTAGAAAACTCTCAAAAACAAGATAGGATCCTGATATAAATCATAATTTAGATGCACAGAGCTATGTTCACAACCACAGTAATGTAATTCATTTACATCTAGTTATTACTTATCTCCACCCGAACTCCGAAGTTCAGGAATGCAGCTGCCTTGTGCCTTGTGACTCGTGGGGGTTAGGGAAGAATGACATCACCAAATTTAAGCACATTACCACGCTGACATAGTGGCACCTTGTTTTCCCTTCCACGGATAGAGCAGGGATTGTGTGCTACCCCCCATTCTCCCCAAGAATACCTTTTTTCCCCTTTCAAGCAGCTGCTATATGAAGGGTTGCAAATGTCACTTCAACTAATGATGAATGATGCTTGACCCTTGGACCTGTTACTATGAATTTTATGCAATGCTAAATTAATATGAAAGATCTCTGCTAGAAGACTTCAGCTATTATGCATGCAGCATAAATGATATGTTAAACAATCCAAATTTTTTTCTCATAACCATGGTAAAATGCAGAGCTGTTTCAACGTTTTTTGATGTGTATTTCCACTTCAGATTAGTATCTTTTCTTTCTAAAAATATTTTTGGTAAGCAAATCAGTTTGCGAAAAACATTGTCAAAAGGGCAACTGGCCCACATGTCTTTGTTGTTCACGTTTGAATATAATTAATTATGTAAAGGAATAGTTAGTGGGAGCTTAACAATTAGCAGAATCTGTCAAATAGTCACACGGAAATTACTAACTAATTGAACTATTGGTCTTTTATTGTTTCAGGAAGCAGGACAGAGTGTCATTCCTTTATCTCTTAAATTCGTTATTATCGCATATCACAGTTTTTTGAGTAATATATGCCTCCTAATAGATTAAAACATAAATAACCCGCCCAGTAATGCCACAGTGGGCAAAAGTGTTTGAAATAAAACCACCTGTTTTAATTAGTATTCAGATTCATGCTGTTAAAAAATGGTAATCCTCTTGCAGTTATATGACATTTTTAAAGCTTTGAATTTCCATCTGTATCTTATATTATGATGTTTCAGGATTGTCGTGAGTTAATTATGTTAACTTTGGAAACATTGCCTGCATTTAGAATGAAAAACTTCAGCTTGAATAGACAGGAAAGCAGATGCTATCTTTCTTGTCAACTGCTTTGTTGTGTGATGCCTTGAAACTTTTTTATAAGATTCTGTCTCCAAAAGGAAGTATAAATCTCCATTTATTTGAAATGTTGCTCTAATCTAATCAATATTTTAATATATTTCTCACGGGAGGGACCTGAATGTGTCTCAGGGAACCAAAGACATGAAAATCTCCTATTTTATGTTGAAATCCTCGTTATTACAAGTCCATTCACAAGACTAATTTGTAGAACAGGAAAAATCCATGTACTGTGAAGTTCTAAAATTGTTTTGAAGCATACCCTTGCCCTCCTGTAATATATGCCTGTAGGTTGAGGTGGAATGAGAGGAATTGGAAGCCTTACAATTAGGATACACATCCAGATAAACCCTGGAAAAGAGAAAGGGAGGCACAAATCAATGGGCAATGTGGCAAATCTGCTCTGGGCTCTACCACAGAGAAAATGAAAACGCAAAATGCGGATGCGCGCGTGAGGCGGAGGGAAAGGTGTGAGGTGAACAGGGATTTGGTGGATGCAGGAGGTGCTGCTGTCTCCTCCTTACACGTGAGGCTGTGAGGCTGTGTGGGAAATGGAAAACATCGTGACGTGAGTCACCCGAATTTCATCGCACCCCTTCCCTGCCAAGGAGGAACCACAGGCACTGCCAGGCGTGTTTGCGCGTGCCCCGGGGTGTTCATGCATCTCCCGAGGCTCAGTGGGAGAAGCTATGGAATGGCACGGAGAATTGCACGTGGCAGGGTGGGTGGAGGTATTATTTTAAGCCCATGCTGGCCCCAAAATTTCAACCTTTTAATCAAAATGACCTGGGCAAGGTCTCAAATGTTGCTGCGTACGCAGCTCTGTATCCCACCAGTCATGTGATTCCATGGATTTCATGGACACAGGTTTGATCAGACACTTTGGGCTTCCACACCTGCAAAGTCATACTATTCCTCCAATGAAAGTTATTTTTGCTGTCACAAAAATGCATTACACAAAAATGTTAGTTTTTGTAAGCCAGCTCTGTGCAAAAGAAGCTGAAATGTGCAGGATAACCCACGCCTGGATCAGGACAGGATCCACTGGTGTGACTTCAGGGTGGATGGAACCCTGAAGCTGATGAGTTTGTATGAAAAAAAGTGCACTTACCAAGAATCTTCCATATTCAGGGTAACATGTGATTCTCAAAACGCTTAAAAATATTTGAAAATTTATGTTATTATTAGCACTATTATTATCAAAGGACATTTCGTTAACATTTAAAAGTCCTTCAGTGCACTTGAAGATATATTTGTTTTAGCAACTTATATAATCCCCTCCTGTTTAAAGTTTTGTTTTAAACACATACAATTATCATCTTATATGCCCTGATTCAGTAAGTACTTAGAAGCATTCCTATCTTTAACAGCATAGCTAGTCCCAGCTAATATCCAGGGAATGGAATTAGAGCTTCAGATATTAGCAAAAAGTAATGCAAATGTGAATTAAGCAACATGGTTTTGAAGTAACTTGACTGAGGACTTTTTATTCCTTAAACCGAACACGAAAGTTTGACAAAAAAAAAAAAAAATCAAAGCAAGCATTACTGATATTAATAATTATTTTTAAAGTATATAAAGTTTAATAATTTAGTCTGGCAACTTGAAGGAATTAGGCACTGAAATAACCTTCCAGTAAGGGTAGTAAAGAAAAAATGCTAATGGCTTTGAGGCAGAGCCATCAGTGAAAATATAATATATAAGCAAATTTAGATATGTTCATACATACATATATATATATGTATACACTTGTGGACATATAAGAATGGTATTTTAGTTGGGTTTTAGTGTGTAAGTCACATTAATTAACGTAATTGAAGTTACCTGCATTGTAAAACATGACTATTTCCAAGCTAATAGCATTTATAATTTACATTTATATCAAATTTTATCAAATGTATATTCGGACCTTTGCCTTTCCTGGTGTAACCTTCCATACAGACAAACCTACATCTAACATGGTGCTCTGCTATGGAAAACTCTCACTGCCTCATATCTGTCCATGAGGTGAAGTGATATTCTCTGTTCACTGTGTAACTGATGACAAATTGTTGTGTTAGGTAGCAATCTCAGCCACGTTTTCATGAACTGAACCAAGGGAGGTGAAGCCTGAATTATTCTTATTATCCAAATGCAGTCCTGGATCTTTGTCTTGGGTTTTTCAAGGCAACTCACTTTATTGCTCATAGAAAAAATTAAGTAAATTCCTAAAGAATTAAGTAAATTACTAAAGGTAAGGTGCAAGTATTAAAGTGCTAGTTTGAAAGTATTTAACAAAGTGTCCTTTCTTTTTGAATAACTTGAATAAAGTGTTTAAATGACCTCTTCCTAACCAGAAGAGAATATAGAGAAGAAATTAAGCTTTATTGGTAAATTAAAGCCCAAATCCCATGGTTGATGAGAGATATGGTCCGTTTGAAATAGTTACAGTTTCAGACTTTCTCTTCTACAATCAGCGGGTGGAGACCAACATAATCCAATTAATTGTAATTCCCTTTTGTGGCACTGGTACAGTGGTGAATGATATAGTAAGTCCATTGAAGTCTTATCTTTGGTCAGATAATCCAAATGGATTCATATTATGAAACAGTCCTTTATAAAAGTTCTGATGAACAGAAGTGTTTTGACTTTAGCGAACCAAAAGATAAATTCTATGCAAAATAAAATGTTTTGTCCTTGACATCTACAGGGCTTGTGTGCACCTGATTTCATGTAAGAATACTTCTTTCAGATGCTCTGCTTCAAAGAGCCCATTCATTAAAAAATAAAAATGTCAAATTTGCTCTCTGGGCATCTCAAAAACAACAAGGTGGGAGTGCAGAGATTTACATGTGTGGGTAACCTGTATCCTTGGAAATAGTCCCATCAAAATAAATGAGGTTATGGATATGAGGCATATGTGAATAGGACTTCGAGACATGTTTAGATTTCTATTTTTTCTAATAAAACAACAAATAATATTTCATTGATAATCCTTATAGCTGTAAACAAACCATATATGTTTGTTCCCTTCTAGTATTGTAGGAGGACTAGGGGAATTGCTTAATTTCAGCCTGAGCTTTGATCTATTTACATTTGGAAGTCATTTACATAAAGGAAGTTATAATGATCTTTATTGTTTTGTTAATTATTTCCTTTGATTATTGAAACTCACTCACTGAGGCACAAGCTCATTGTTACTGGGGTCAGTCACAATAATATATTTGGCTGTGAGCAACAAGTCAGGATTGGGTGGTATTCTTGTTTTTTGAATTGTTTTCATGCAGACCCTTTCAGTTTAACAATCACTGGAGACAGGACTGATTTAATGCATTGCTCGTCTGATCCAGTGCTTCATATTTTGTATTTCTCCTTTCCTTTAAAGTTGTCCATAGCAAGCCCACACTGCAGCAGAGTGTTTTTGCTTGTAGCATGTTGAAATCTTATATTTACTAAAGGATACTGAGATGCCATTTGTGGAAGACAACACACCAGACAATATATTGAGGTCAGATCTTTGCAGACTCTCTCAAAAATACTCTTTTCCCTTTATTTTTTCCTCTCCCTTAAAGTGTCTGGTTGAAATTTAATACAAAGACTTTTTTACCCTTTGGGGTACATTACATATGAAATAATTTATGACCCATGAATCACAAGAAAGCAGTGAATTAGGTTTCAGATAAGTCTGCCAAATATTACAAAACATTGTGTACAGATTTTTGGACTATGAAAAGGCTTTTGACAAGAATGGAAATAGAAGCAGTGTTAGAAACAGCAAGAAGGGGAAGAACAGAACAGCTATATGACAGAATCCTAAAGCACTCTGAGTTAGTGGCACAATTAAAAAGATATGAATATGAACATATTTTTGAAGTATGGAAATGGGACAGAGAGTCATTGTCCAATTCCTCTCTGCATTAGATCTTCAGAGCCTTCAATTTATTTAAAATGTAGATTTGCGGACACCGATACACATAAATCTGATAAAAGATCTGACTGTAAATGGGGAAGAAAAAAAAGATAAAACCCCTAAAATTAGATTGCAGAGAATCTTACTGGAGAGCAATTACACAATAAAAAAAATGGTAATAACAGATTTGAAATTGGAAGGCAGATATTTACCTTTACTAATGTATGTATACACAATGCACAGCAAAGAGGGGAAGATCAATCAAGTGAAAAGCAGAATTTAGAATGGGCTTTTCCCTTTGAACAGCAAAATGTATCCTGCAGAATAAGTTACTGGTCTAAGCAAGTATTAGACCAGTATTTTGGTATTTTGTTCTGTATTTGGTATTTTTTGTTCTGTAGTCATTAGTCCAGTTCAAAATAAAGAGGGAAGAATAAAGAGAAAAAATAAAGTGTGTTTTAACTATTAGGAAGAAGCTGAAGTTACTGTGCAATAAGTAAGTAGAAAGAATTAGACAGAGAACAGAATCTCAGCACTGTAAGACAAATGTAATTTCCTCTCAGCACAGACATTTAATTTCTGTGAGTTGCAGAAAGTCTGCCAAGCCCCTTCCTGGTGTTCGGGCAGCCTTGGTGCTCTGTGGGAGGGTAAGGGCTGGGTGGGAATTCCTCCATGCTCTTTTCTTGTCCCTTTTTTTTAAATCCTGGGCAGTACCTGACTATTCCTCTGGCCCCAAAAGAAGGAGTGATCAGGCCCTGCAGGTCCCCATGCTCAGGCTGTGTCTGCCTGCTCCTACTCTTTGTTTACAAGTCACCTCCAAGCGAGTCTGGCAGAAGTATGTTGATCTGTAAACAGGTGGTCTGTTTATTCTTAGGAAGCTTTCAGTTGCATTTTGAGGGGAAATAGTCTCTCTTTAAAATAATTCCTTTTCCCATTTGGAATAGTTGATTCAGCTAAATTTAATGAATTTTAAAAGTACTTGTAATTATAATCCCATCACAGTAATTATTATTTCAGATCATGATGATAAAATATGCTAAATGAAAACTAATATCTGTCATTGAAGCTTGTAGCAGGTATTGGCAGTGAATAACATATGAGTACCTTGGTGATGATACCTGTTTCTGGCTGCCAAAAGTATTGTCCTTCCATGAATATTTTTATACTTTCAGCTCTAAACAGCAACTGATAGTGTCAAAATTTCCCCAGCAATGTGGCATCACTGGCTGACCATTTTTCCAAACCTTTGAACTCCTCTGCATGCCTTCATCATGTACCACCCTTGAACTCCTCAAGTGTACTGGATCTTTTTCACAGAAACAATGAGAGAGTTCATCCTTCTCTTACTCTTTGGACTTTGTGGAATTATATGAGGATGAATATGACCCAGTGTGCCCAAGTACAGAAACCTTTTCTTTTTCTGGCACAGGGTGAGGTTTAAGTTAGCAGTACTTGGTTGTTCCAGCGTGCCCTCAGGTCAGAGAACTGTCATTTGGGAGGACTGGAATAAGCAGCACTCTGGATGCACACAGAGATGTTCTGAGTTTTAGCTGAAGTTGCTCAGTAATTTGTGCTTGGACTTCATGGAAATGGGCACTCCAATAATAAACACGTGTTCAGGCACTGTAACATCACAGCTTAAATTTTCTGTTGAAAGGGCATGCCAGGTTCCTCCAGCAGAGGAGAAGAAAAGCACACAAGCCTTTTTTTGCTGACTATATCCCTGATAACTCATCAGTGCTAGCATTGGATGGATTCAGACAAGGTTGTTTAGAAATCCATTGCAGACAACATGTAATGATTTGCTTAGCTGACATTTTCCTTGATTTGCTTAAACTTCACTCTTGGAGGTGAAGGGCCTTGCATTGAGTCCAGGCAGGACAATGGATCTCCCAAACCTAGCAAGGGAGATAGGAAGAGCTCACCAAAATCCACCTCAATGAGGAAATCATTGCTTCACAAGAGTTGAGGTTTTTGTTGTGCTATTTCATAAAAGTTCCAGGGGGTTTATGCACTTTGGAGGCTGTATATAGACTGCAATGTCAGGGCAGGATTTACCTCAGGGGGAGAAGCTCAGCATCTTGTGCTGTTTCACCAAGGGATCGAGCTCCTGGCCATAGAATGAGAAACAATCGTCACCACCTCACAGCATCCCATTGCTGTCATGTCTGGACATCTCTGTGCTCAATTGCTGCTCTAAATTGAGTGTTTGAAAGAAGTTGTCTGCCCCAAGAATGTGGCTGTGTCTGTGCACTGGTGATCAGAAAGGCTGTGGCTTGAAAATGCAGGTACAGCCATGGAACACACACACCTTCCAGTGTACAAATTGGTGTTTGTGCTGTCAGTCATGAGAACTGCCCTCACAAAGGGATTTTGTGATGAAGAATTGTGCTGGTGCATGTGGTTCTTTCCCTTTTTTCCTAGTGAAGACCATGAATGATCAGGAAAATATTTTTGATGAATATAACTATGAAAAAAAAAAAAAAAAGGAAAAAGAGGTGTCTTCAAATTTCATACAAGGTTCCTCAAGTTGGGAAAAAAAAAGCATAACAACACTGGTCAGTTGGTCTTTTCCTGGCGTTTGCATGAGGAATTTTCTTTTTGTCTTTCAACCACAGGATTCTGTTTTGGATGTCTCAGTAGTAAAATTCCTATTGGGATGAGTGAGTCCAAAAAATTTCCCAGGATTTAAGCCAACTGGGAATTCTTTGTGCACACCCAGCTCTTCTGCAATGATTTTGTTGTAAGGAGATTGTTGAGGGAGATTGTAAGGATTATTTAACAAGGCCATGGAGGACTTTCTCCAGGGGAGATCTCCCTCAGCTTATACACTGATTACTGGGATAAAAACCCAGTGCTCTGAGGTTTCCCACTCTGGAGCTGGTGGTTGATTTACCCAAATGCCAAATTTTCATCCCGGTGCTGCTGTGTGCAGCCACCAGCAGGGAAATAATGGAAAAGGCAGCAATACCAGCAAGTGGATCACAGATTGAGACCCAAAAAGACCCTGTCTCACCAAAGGCTCTAGAAAGTTTTTTGAGGGCACAACCCCCACAGCAGACCAGGCGTTGCAGCTGGGTTTGCAAGACTTGCTTCCCACGTGATTTGTGGGATCCATGAGCTGCAGGAATGTGGAATGCTCAAAGGGGCAAAACCCTCTGAAGGTGGTGCTCTGGCACGTGATGGCAGCATGGCCAGGAGACAGCTTAGAGCTGGGAAAGTACAAGCTATGAATTATCTGAAAAGACAAGTGATGGAGCAGGGCTCTCAAATGACTGCATTTTGCTCCTAGAGATTAGTCTACATACCAGGCAGAGCATGTGGTTAGAGGAACCACATCCATTTTCTTTCAAAACTCAGCTCTCTCTCCAGCTTTGGTCAATTTTATTATTTTTTTTCCCTGTCTTTAACTGATCTTTCCATAGATTACCTTCTTCCTTTCTGAACCTCAGAATGGCACCCTTCAAGCAAAGCTGATCTCCTGTTTGGTTCTAGTGCAGACATTACAAGTGACATTAAAAATGTGAATTGTTGAAGAGGCTGAATAATAACACAATGAAACACACGTTCCCTTCACAAATGTATTGTGTATCGATTTTTTTAAACTAATAACCTTGACAAGTGCCCACACTATTTTTTTCCCCTTAATGTGGTCTTTATATTTTCAGCCTGGGTATTAGCATAAATTTTATGGGATTTTCTGGGCATATTTGTGTCTGTATCTAAGATATATGATATCAACTGGCAGTGATGGTTGAACTAATCAAATACTACTGACAAGTTAAAGCAAATTTTTAGGACTGTGAGATTTTGAGCATCTTCCCAGATACAATATCTCCTGACTGAAAGCAGTCCTTGACTGTCAAGTTTAAATACCAGATTTGGGACTTAATCTTTATGTAAGCAAAACACCCCAATAAGAAATATGTCTGAGTAAAGCCAAAAAGCCAGGTCCTCCCCTTAAACCCAGCCTGAAATGAGTGTGTGTGTGTGTGTGTTGGTTTATAGCCCTTTTGCCATGGCATGTGAGAGATTCCAACCAGTGGGAACCAAACGAGAGTCTTACACTGAATGGACTTTTATTTTCTTTTCCTTTTTTTTTTCTTTTTTTTTTTTTTTTTTTGACTTGGCATTTGTTCCTTCTAGCAAACATTTTTAAAAACTCTCTTATTGCTAGAGGGAAAATTGACACCCTTTGCTTTCACGATGATACATTCCTAACACGTTTCCTTGAAGAGCTGGAAATGGTGCAAAAATCTGGTAAGATAAGTCTCTATAAAGCCTTAGAAGTCAAGCATTCCACTTTAGACATTTAAGACAAATGCATGGCAAAAACAAGTTGTGTTTCTTTTTTTTTTTTTTTTTAAGGTTTCTACTTAAAGTTCTGTGCCAAAGCTACAGTACTTATACATTTTCTAAATGTGTTTTAAGCAATAAGTTGTACAACATTTTTAGAACATGTGTTAAGCTATTTCTCTAAGAATGAAGCTCTTAACAAAACATAAGCACTCTGCATGAGATCTTAGCAGCAAAGTGCTTAAAAGATAAAGTAAGAATTGGTACCATGGGAAGAACACCAGCTGTAGAGCACACAGGTCCATTATGAGAAGTATGGTAGTGGGTAGGGAGAAAATGATTTAATCAGGAGTAAAACCAATTTTATTATAAGGGCACGCAGGGGGTGTGGCACCATAGTGAGAGGGACATTTCAAAATATCTGACAGATTTCAACAATGTGAAAACCCACCCTGTTCTTTAAAGTGACAGTAAACCCCATCAGGTCTCTCTTTTTGATGCTATTGTTAACAGTTGACTGTTTAAAGCTGGCCTGCTAAGATGCTGTCGATCTAGTTCAATAGTGTGTGGCAAAATAAAAGGCTAATTGTTGAAATACGATCAATCAAATATGATCTCAGAGTCTAAAGAAGATCCCCTCTGGTAACTCATTTGAGATCAAATCATTACTTTTATGATTGAGGTAATTGAATGGGAAAAAAAGAAAGAAAAGGAAAAAAAAAAAGAGGCTTGAAACCAAAGAAGCAAGCAAGACATCTAAATGAAATGCACAAGTCTCCCTTTGTTCCAGCTTTGTCTCACATTACTCCAAGTTAAGGAACTGGGTCCATTCTTTATTTGTATACATCTCCCAAATCCAGAATTTTTGAAAGCATTTAATAACATTTATTAAATAAAAGTTGAAAGATGGCTCCATTTTGAATAAGATTTTCTGCCCAAAAGTAGAGAAAACCATTACAGGTAGGGGGATCTGGTGTTGGGGGTGTCCACATGTCTCCAATGGTTTTACCATTTTGTTTAGCAACAGCTCAGTAAAGAGCCTGTTCTTGAAGCCCACTGATTTGCTACACATGAAATTTCAGTGACATTTAGCAAAACATTTCAGGACTATGTTGCTTCAAATTAAATTTGTTCAGCAGTTTTCATGGTCAGCCCCAGATTTGCATTCAGACTGAAATTTTCTAAAAGAGAAAATAATAGCACATGGGGGAAAAAAGCAAACTCCATTTTTGGAGTAACAGAACTTGGAGAAAGTGCGTGTCATTTTGTGTCATTTTAATTTGGACTAATAAGGATTTGCTCTTTCCTCGAGTTTTATATGGATTATGATCTCACTGTTTATTATGTTCTAACAGTATCACTCTCCCAGAATTAAAAAGAAAAAAAAAAAAAAACCACAAAAACAAACTCAAAGAAAAATGGAATAATCAGCCAATCTTGTTTTATTTTTATTAGAAACTCTATTTTAGCATTTAGTTTCTTTTATATTTAAATTCCTTAGCTCAGTCAAGCTTCAAAAGAAAACATTTTTTTTGTTTGCAAAACAGTTTTGGAGGCACTTGTGGTTTGTCTTTAGTGTGTTATCATTTTTGACAGCTTTGCATAGCCTAGGTAGGCCAACAGGGGTCTGTCTAATATTGTTGCTGGGCAAATCTTCCTCCCAGAGATGAAAACCAAACAAAATATTTTTGAAGCAGTAAGAAGGAATTAATATCCTTTCTCTCACAGTCCTCTATTCCTTGCTGACATTACATTCAGGCAAAAAAAAAAAAAAAAAAAAGAGAAAAGGAGAAAAGCGTTCCCCATTATTCCCTTGTACATAGCAAGGCTAACACATGTAAAGCAATAACTCATTTTCTATTGCCATGTTTAGCATATGTCTCCTGTTGGCTCAGCAAGGCCTTTAGGCCGGTCCCTTGAGCCGTCCATCGTTGGCAACTCTTAGCCCCTCGGCCTCAAAACCAAATAGCTTTGAATCATGTTGAGCTGTGATGCTAATTTTCATACTGATGCATTATGGGAATAAATGTATCTGACATACTGTGTCAATGGTACTGTCTCTTTGTGTCTCTTGTTTTTTTGTTAGCTGCATTCCTACAGATGGTATTCCATTGAAAATGTTCTCTTCCTACAAAAAAAAAAAAAAAAAGAAAAAAAAGGAAAAAAAAAAAAAAACAAACATGCACAGCACCAAACCTCTAGGTGCAGAAGGCTGTTAACGGTTGCTGATGATAGTAGGCAAACATTAACATAATAATTAGTGTCTTGTAATTGTTTCATTAAAACCAGTTGTTCCATTTCTCCTCGTGTTTTCCCAGAAGAGAAGCTGAATTTGGACGACAGCCAGTGGGAGGACATCCACGTTGTCACCGGAGCACTCAAGATGTTTTTCAGAGAGCTGCCTGAGCCGCTGTTCCCATACTGCTTCTTTGAACAGTTTGTGGAGGCGATAAGTAAGTACATCACATACAGTAGCAGCTAGTGAAATAGCCTGTTACATAAAAATAATAATAAACTTAAAAATAGAAGAGCAGGGGCATCTCAAATCTGACTTACCTTCCATTATCCGTGATCCTGTCTTTTTATTGTTTTTTGAGACTGCCTTTTATCTCTTACAGCGTTTAGGTATTTAACCGGAGAAAAGGAAAAAAAAAATATTGAATTATTGATCTATAAATTTTGACTCTGCGTTTTGACTGTAGTGCCTAAAATGGTTTAGGAAAGGAATTAAAATGTGTATGTATTCAAAATATGCTAGGCTGATAATCCATATATCCCCAAACACAAGAGAGAGACTAATAATTGTGAATCATGTTAGAAGGGGCTGTCTTTATGTTAATCAGAATGAAATGCGTGTGTTTTGTTCCACAAGGTTGCAGACTCTTGCCTTGCAGTGATCACAAAAAGAATGCAAAAACATTCATGTTCTCATTTTCATACCTACCTTTGCTTGATTATTATTTTTTTGTTTAAAGTTGGCAGGCAGCAAAAGTATTTTCAAAGTCCCAGGCATTTATTCCGTTTCACGTCTCTGTGGTTTATGTGCTGCAAACCCTCCCCGTATTTAATATATGCAGGTGCATTTTGTAAAACTGTATCAGCTTGGAAAAACTTGACAAAAAAACCCAGTGATTTGGGGGTTTGCTCCTGTTGGGAAGGAGGGGGGAGGGAGAGGGATAGCTTAAAGGGGAAAAAAAGCCGAGCAGGAGATTAATTAAAGATCCAATAGAGAAAATCTCTGGGAAAAAAACAAACCCAACAAAGTACTCAGAGGTCTGATTTCTGAGTGATGGGCACACATATTTGCCATTGCTGTTAATGAGAGCTGGGTGTGCACATGCGCAGCTGTCGGGGAATATGAAACCCTTAATGTACAGCTCACTTTGATTTTATATTCATAAGAGTCTTTAGTTCAACTAAAGCTTTTCAAGACCCAGCATCAGATATAATGAGGTTAAATACATCTCACAAGATTCTTCCCTGCTCAGTTATTTGGAGGTGCAATGCAGTTAAATTACCTGAAATTTACTCCTGGCAGCTCACTTCCTTCTCCTTCCAAAGGAAATCAGGTGGGGAACATCATCTCTCAAGTTTAAGTTCCTGTTGCACAGCGTCTGCAGTGCTAAGAGGGAAAAACAATAAAGAATTTCTTATTGTTCAGCTTGGGTGATGCCTTGGGATAAGCTGCTCATTGAAGCACCAGCACCTGAACATGCCCTTTCAGGTGGTTTTGCATTCATCTGCTCTGCCCTCTTGGAAGGAGGAGATGAGGCGTCCGCTCATGGGGCACAGCCTGACAGATCATCCACACCTCCTATGCAGCTAATTCTATAGTCCAATATTTAATATTGAGGAAGAACTTCTTTACATCAAGGGTGGCAGAGAACTGGAACAGCTGCCTAAGGAGTTAATGGAGTTTCCCTGTCTGGAAACTCCTGTGTCACCTCCTCCAGGTGACTCTGCCTTGACAGCAGGGGATGGACTGGAGGATCTCCAGACCTCCCTTCCAACCCCAACTACCCAGTAATTCTGTGTCATGTGGTCTATCTTGTGCCATTACAATCCACCATCATACTGGTCTTCTGGGGCATCCTCCTCCTTATCCCTTTTTTTTATTGTCCATTGGGGCATCTTTTGCAAACACTGTTGTAAACTGAAGAAAGATATTGGCACACCATGACAAGACAACTCTTGTTCTTTTCTGCTCTTGTCCTCTCTGCTAGTGTCCAAGTCAGGGTGACTTGACATCTTTTGGTGGCCCAATGGGGATGTTTTTGATAGTGAAAGTACCAGGTAATCGGTTGTAGGCTTGTGAATTAAGTTTGAAAGCATGTCGGGAAGAGACTGTCTACTAAAGCATTAATATTCATGAGTGAGAAATTAATGTCCCTTTCTGCTATTTGAACTATTATTAATTCTTATTATGATTTTGAGAGCCATTATACACATTGATAGGCTAATGAACAGTCATTTATAGAGGGATTTTAAGACAGTTTATTCCAAGGAAGGAAATGCTAGCACTCTAGGACGTGCTTTGCACTATTTCAAACCCCTAATTCTTGTTGCTTGCTTTACTGCACATCAGGGTGATTTCTACCTAATCCAACTGTCTAAAGTAAGCTACGATTTCCAATCAATCTTCTCTTTATTTGGCCTTTACTGCCACAGGATCTACAAATCTGTATTCTTACCAACTCTACTTAAAAAACGTCTATAAACAACAATTAGGTGTTTCAGTGTTTTTGGAGCTCTTCTATATGCTAATAGTCTTGAGGCAAAGTAAAAAATCTCTTTTCTTCGGTATCATTTTCATTGCAGATGATTCTTTGGCTACTTCTGCTAATTAATTTGCCTGGTCAGTACTGAGCTGCTAGAAAATCTCCTCTCTTCTCCAGTTTGTTGTGAAAAAGAGACTACTCTTCAAAAAATTAGAATTATCAGCATGCAGTGATGGGTGTGCAGTACAGTTAGAATAATGCCAAAAACAAAACAACTTGATTCCCAGATTGCCATGCTGATTATATCCCAGCACTGAAGACTCCTTAGTCAGAGCCTTGCACTGGTTATGTAAGATTAAGGGATTCTAAAAACCTACATGTAGTAGGCAGTGACAAGTTCCCAAAAACATTTATGGGGACTTAGTCCTTTAGCTGGAGGTTTCAGGAGGAATTAGAACCCAAGAGGTGTGGTGGACTCGTTATTCTGGTAATATTGTAAGGTCTATGAGGAGAAAATTCCATAGCAAGCTGAATGTCAATTTTCCTGGATGCCACTGCCACTTTAATTATGTGCATGGGAACAAAACTTTTCAGTACTGTGTATTATGCAAAGCACTTAGTCACCACCTTCAATTTCCCCTCTAAATAACTTTAGATATGGCCATACTGTTAGAAAAATTTAGATATGACCAGAATATTAGAAGATAATTCAGGGTCTTACAGAACCCTGGACTTCCGCTTGCCAGGCTGAAGTCGGATAATAACTGTCCATACAGCTTATATCAGGGAACTTATAAATGATAAATGGAAGGCCACAAGACCTCTGGCCCAATACTAATTTTTTTTCCTAGGATTTGGAAAGTAGGGTGTTTTGGGGTTTTTTTTTCCAGTGACTTTGTCTGGTATTACTGGCAAGTCATTTTGTATTATTTTGGAGGAAATATGCACTTCTGAAGTGTGCCCAAATGCTGCTACGAAGTCAGGTTCAGCCACACTTAAATTACTCAGTACCACAAATAGTTCTATTGATTTTCTGGAGATCAACAGATGTAGTTCAACAGATTATCTGCAAGTAAAATTGTGCTTCATGTGAGTAAGGTGGTGGAAGTGCCAACAACTGAAACACTTAATCATCCTATTTACAGAATTCATCCTTCATAGCCATACAAACTTTTGCCAGGATTTCAGCCACTGAAATCTACCCCTAAAATCTGTTTAGAAATGTTAACAGGTAAATGTGGTGGCTGATTCTAAATCTTTATTTTGATTGAACTAGTTTTCTTGAAACGCCTCAGGCAAAGGCATGGAGAAAAAGAAATTCCTACTACAGTCTCTGTGCAATGAGGGCTGATATCCTCAGCACAGGAAATATTTAAATATCCACTAGTCCTTCCAAATCTTTTCAGCTGCAGCAAGCTGTATAGAATGTGCATCTGTACAGACAGTGCATCTGTCCAACTGCACTTATGAAAAAACCTCACTGATATTCCACAAAGGAAAATTCCACCTAGTTCCCAAAGCTGCAACATCTGTCTCTGGTTTGAGAGGCTTGGGTTCAGGTCTTTGATTTTCTCTGCAACAGGTTGGAAAGATTACTACATTGGAAAGATTTTTTCAATGAGGTCTAGTAATTATGCCTTCATTTCAGTTCCTTATCTCTAATATGAATTTAATAGGTGCCACATAAGCACTGTAGATAAATAGGAGATTTATTGTTTAAAATGCAAACACAGAGACAGATGTGAGTGTATTTATATATATATATATATATATATATGTACTCTAAATAGAAATCCTTCTGCCAGAACTACGATTCTCCTGCAGACAGTTTTCTGAATGAACGTATCAGCTACTGCAGTGGGTTTCCCACTTGAGACAGATGAACAGAGGAATGAGATTAATTAAAAAAAAACGTAGCGTTGAAAATCTGACTTGCAGGTTTTCAAGTGGGATCCTTAGTTTGATATGTCTCAGGTCTCAGTGTGGGGAACAGAAAATGTGGAGTCCACAGCCACCACCAGATCTCTGGAGAAAGGACGTATTCCTGAAGGGAGACTAGAGGAAAGATGGGGAGAGACTTTTTACAAGAGTCTTTTTACAGGGCAATGGGGAATGGATCCAAATTAAGAGTAGGTTTATCTTAGATATTAGGCAGAAATTGTTCCCTGTGAGGGTGAGGCCCTGGCACAGGTTGCCAGAAAAGTTCTGGGTGTCCCATCCCTAGAGGTGTCCAAGGCCAGGTTGGACAGGGCTTGAAGTAACCTTGTCTAGTGGAAGGTGTCCCTGCCCATGGCAGGGGGTGGAACAAGGTGAACTTTAAGGTCTCTTCCAACCCAAACTGCTCTAGGATTCTATGGTTTGTAGGGCACCAGATCCAGTCCCTATATGTGGCTTCAGTCCTGTCAATACCCCCAAGGATCAGGCCCCCCAGACACTTACAGAAAGCAATCCCCCATCTCTGGAGCTCAGGATTTTCAGCCCTGACAGGAAAGAAAGCATTTCTTTGCATGGGGAAAAGCAGAGCCATAGGCACCTAAAGATCCTCAAAGGTCACAATTATAGTACCTAATTAGCCTATGCACCTTCAGGGGTAGATGGCAGCTGAATAGAGTTTTTCAGAATTTAAGTGCCTAGACACCACCTAAGGTCCACATTAGATACTCATTTAATTTTTGGTTTCTCAAGATCTGGATTTTTTTTTTTTTCTGTGATTGCTCTGATAGACCATTAACACTTTTTTCAAATGATTTCACACATATCCTTTCGATATATCAATTAAGGTCTCCTGGTGCATGCTAAGCAGAATTCTCAATGTCATTCCTATCAATCCTACAATGTTATGTGTTACCCTACTATACGGAAACTGAAGAGGGTTATTTAGCATCTTAGACATGATAGAGTTTTGTAACTTCTTTTGGTTAGCAAAAATTGCTAGATAAAATTATATTTACAGTTTTGCTGGTCTGTGACACTGGTCTTTACTGGTCTGGTCTGACAAAATCTATGATGGCAACATAGCAAAGCAATGAATTCTTCTTCCATGGGAATCATAGACTTGTTTTAACTCTCAAAAGCTAACGGTGCTGTCAGTAGTTGTCAGTCCTCTCCATGCTGGTCAGTCGTCTTCATCTCCAGCATTTCTGGCACCAGTAAAAAGGTTTTTTCTGAGTTTTGACTCTTGTTCTGCTTCACTAAGAGCCCCCAAGAACCCACTCTCTCTGTGTGGCTCGAGACAACATGCTGCAGAAGCTCACCATCTATCTGGGCAATGATCACGCTTCGGTCTTCGGCAGACCAGAGCAATTTTTGCACTGAATAATGTAACTTCTGAGGAGTTTGCACAGAAGCTGTCTGCACCAAAATCAGGCAAAAATTAAAAAGAAAAAAAACAAAACAAAACAAAAGTGTCAGGAGGCAATAAAAAAGTCATCAATACATAATCATGACCAAAGAACTGAGCTGCATTGGTTGAAAATATAACGTAGGAAGGACCTGCTCTGAACTACTATGCAGTGTTATGAAAATAGTAGCTGGGAAACAGAAAGGAAGTAAATACATTCATTTATTCTGACAGTCATAACATCCTTGTATCATCTTGGTGGAAAGTTACAAAAGATGTCTAAAGAGATTTTCAAAAGACATCTAAAGAAACCTCACTCGAGGCTTACAAAGAACAAGGCTCAAGGCCAACTCGTCTTGGAAAGACAAGTCAGCATATTGCACTGTAAGAAATCCATGACAGTCTCTTAACATCATCACGTAATAGGTTCCTGAGAAACCAAATCTTATCAGTCTCTGGCATTATGCAAATTTCTGTCATAATCTCAATCTGTGGGCTTCGAGTCCTAATCAAACTGCCTTCAGATTCACAGTTGGCGAGCCTCCTATTGAAATCGTTTCTCTATCCTCCATTTACTTGTCCAAGGAAGTTTTGGGGCTTGGCATGGCATCAGAAAGCCTCAATTTCATGTGAACATGGTGATTTATAAACAAATCCAAGGTCACCACAATATATTTCACATGATACATCATAATTAATACACTTTCTTGGCCAAATTTAAATATCAGAAGACAGTAGAGATCCATAAACTAATGTGAGCAGAAAAAAAATAATCGTGTAGAAACAAGAAGTAATCAAAAGTTAAGGTGCACGTTTTTAAAAAATTTATTGAAAAAAAAGGAATGATTTTATGAGTAGCATAATCTCAGGGATACCCAACCATGCAAATGTATGAATATGTGTGTGGTATACACATTCTCCCAAACATAGTAACACTAAAAAGTAATAGCAGCTCATTCAGAGCTTGGTAATGGGTATTTTCAGTGGGGTTTGAATAGTATTAAATTCATTTTTGAACTGTCCTTATCTGGAAAGTTGTGTGACTATCTGATTCAAGAATCATTAACTGATATTGGCAGAGAAAGAAAAAGCCCTCACATTTTAGAGGAGATGTTGAGATGGTGCCAGAGACAGAGACTACAAGAGAAGGTTTCTAATCTATGGGTGTTAACAAAATACAGATTAAAAGCGTATATGACCATTCTGAGTGAAACAAATAAGTAAAAGAAAATATAAGTAAAAAAATACTTAAATATATTTAAGCTGTAATGTTCCCAACATTATAGATATCATATTCTAACAAAGTCTCCACTTAAATTCAAACCAATAATAAAGAAACTTATACAAAGGCTGTTGTATTTGCAGTAGCAGCAAACTGGTAACCAAAGAGGTTCACTCCAGGCTTTTGTTCCCAGGAGGTGTCAAGGAACAATATGTCCTGGTAACCTCCTAGTTCTTTCTCAATGACCTTTTCTTCACAGTTGAAAACTGTTTCTGCTCAACAGCATTTTTAAATAGATCTTTTCAGGTCTGGAAGCAACTCATTTAGGAAAAAAAAAATAAGAATTGGAGGTCATGTCTTTGAACAGATTTTTTCTTTGGAGGTGTAAAGTAGCCCAACTTAAGAAATTAAGAAATGTTAAGAAATAAAGGAAATTTATTAAGACATTAATAGGTAATGTTCCTTTTTTTTTTTTTATTGGAAAGTTTTAATTAAGATGTTGGAGGGAAATGAAAACAGAATCTACACATAAAAAAATTACCTCCTTTGCAGGGCTTTTCCTTGTGAAGGATGCTTAGGTAACACCTGTCCATAGGCAGCCTGACTCTAGATTGATTTTGGGTTTATTTTTCTAAAAATGAGCCTCTGGGTTTGAAACAAGATAAGTTGTGATATTTACTAATTCTTTTCTTTGGATAGCACTTAATTCTGCTAAAAAAGAACACTTCATAAAACTTTAAAATATGCACTGAAGCAACATTTTCACAGGAATTTCCCTTTGTAAACTTTACCTAACACAGTGTTCTGGTGATCCCATCAAATGAAATAATATTAAAACTACATTTAATGAATAAAATTTACCTTTTGAGAAAAAGAGGAGACCCTGCAGAACCTCACTCAAAGGCCTAAACCACTGATGAAAATTGCCCTAATATTACAGGGACAGAAAAACGGTTTAATTTGCTTTTATAAATTTGGTGGAGGCTTTCCAATTATCATCAAAGGAAATGAGGAAGTTTTAAAAGAATCTGTACTTGGATTCTTCTATCATGCAAAAGTTTGCGTAGGAGGGACATATCCTCCCCCAGCTTAGTCTTTTTTGTTATTACAGTTATAATTTTTTAGCATAGCAGAAATTTTATTGCGGATGCCTGGCCTGTCTCTTAACTCATGCTAATTATATTCATAATTAAATGTTAAACAAGAATTGACTAGGCCAACTGGCTTGCACAGGTGTTTGTGATATGAATGGTTTAATGCTCCCACAATAAATTATTGGATACCAATCTGCAGCAATCTACATAGAGAGACCCTTTTCAAGAACTTTGACATACGTGGTAGGTTCAGCACCATGCTTTGAAGCCAGGGCTTGCAAGCAGCACTTACCAGAGAGTTTTTTGTCTAAATTCTGACTTGTCCTTGATGGCTATGATAATGGCTAAAAGGGTTTTTTTTCCTGGGTTCTTACCTGCTGTGGGATACAGGTCCTCAGAGCAGCAACATTAATGGGAAGGTGGAATAGTCACTGGATGTTTGGTGGAAATGTCATCTGCCTCACTTCAACTTGCAAAGCAGTGGTTTATATTTGTGACTTATGAGCAGATTAATCACGGAGGCTCCAGAAACTTTCTGTTACCTTTACACCAATTGCTGCTTCTCAAAGGATAGAATCAAACACTTGCAAATGGAGAAAGACTGGGGTTTCAGTTTGTTCCTCTTCCACTTAATTTTGGGGCATGGAAAATAGCCTAATTAGCCTAATTTAAATTTCATCTGTGGTTAAGAGACTCTTTTTGTAGGGACAAAGAACTGGCACAGCTGCCCAGGGCAGTGATGGAGGGATTTTGAAGTGGTGTAGATGTGGCACTTGGGGACATGGTTGGTGCTGGACTTGACAGTGCTGGGAAATGTTTGGACTTGATGATCTTCAAGGTCTTCTCCTAACTGATCCTGTGACTCTATGAAAGAAAGGGCAGAAGGAAGAATAAAGCCAATTTGAGAGTCTGTATCTGGGTTAACATAAGGGAAACCCATGGGGAAAATCAAGCAGGAGAAAGTGGTGAAAGAGAAACTGAGAAATCTGAGCAAGAACACTGGGCAGGAAAGGGTTGGGAAAATGAGAGAGGAGGAGCTCTTAAGTGACTGTGACAAGATCCCTGTGACCTGGAGTGTTTGGGGGAGGCAGGGGGAGAGGAACTTCTCCTGAGGGTTATCTGGAGCTCTTGACAAAGTGAGAATTGGCACTCTGGGTTCGAGGGGAAAAATGTTTCATCAGGCTTGTGAGTGAAGCTTCCACTTGGGGAAAGTAATAACAGGAGGAGAAGCAGCCTATAATGCCCCAGTTACACAATTTCAGAGGTGCAAAAATAGAAGAAGTGAGGCAGGGAAAGTGGGAATATAGAGGACCAGGAAGGGAGGGAGAAGGAGAACCTCCAAGAACAAGAGAAAGGGATGCTGAAAGCCATCACCCACTATACTATGCTGTGCTGTCTTCCTCCCTGCTTACACCTTCCTACAATCCAGAAGTTTCCACCTTTCCAAATAAGAGGAGCACCACACCCCTGTCTGGTGGCACATTGGATCTGAAGCACCAAAGATTAGCATGATAATGTCTAGGTGAAAAAAAGTAATGGTGGAGTTGTTCTCTAGTCCTCATCAAGCAGATATCTGAGGACCTGGTACACTGTTTGAAGATCTAAACTACTATAGCTGTGGTATTCAGAGTAGGTACTAACTTTATGGAGTATTTATATGTATTCCAAATGTTTCAAGCAACAGAGTTAGGGGAATGTGCATAAACTTAGCCTTCACACTTAGAATTTTTTTTTTCCATTTTCTCTTTTGAATTTCCTTTTCAAACAAGACCAAACTGGGAATAGCAGGAAGGCTTGCCTGGCAGGCAGGTTTATACATGCTTCTGCAGCTCCAGCTCTGGGCTATCAAGTGCCATTTCTAGAACAGCCTTTTCCCTGGCTTGTGTTCCATTTGCATCTGGATGCTCACATGCAGCCAGTACTAACCTACACTCCCTGCAGCTGAGGTTGGTGCTTGGTTTTCTTCCTACCACAGATCAGGGCACCTGATGACGCCACATTCCTGCTGCAAGCTTAAGTGTATAATTTTTTTTACAAAAAAATTAACCCACCGTGGAGAGAGAAGTCCTCCACAGAGAAATAATAAACTGTGATGAGAGTAACCACTTTAGGAGATGTTAGAATTTGATCCAGGATGTGTGATTTTGCTTTGAAGCAGTAGTTGTCCTTTAGCTCAGATGGTATTTGTGAATCGTTGCTTCAAAAAAATAAAAAGGGGTCTTTTGGCACATTCTTTAGGCTGATGACAGGCAAAATGAAGTAGATTCTGTCTCAGAAATCTCCAAAAATAATCTTAGGTTTGACATAACACACCATGTCATGAAGTGATATAAGCCACATAAGCACAAAGCAGGCTTTAAATTTAAAGAAGAATAATCCTATTTTCAGATAGGATACTTTCCATCAATTTGGATAACAAATATCTGATGCAGAATATAGCCATGTTAATGTTGAGATCCCTTAAAAGCTGCAGTTCCTGGTAGCAGCTGGCAGTGGCAGCCTGCTTTCTACCTGTGCTCTCTGAAAGTTGCTCAGACCATCCAAACAAGCACATGCATTAAAGATTTCTATCTGGAAATAAGGATCTGCATTATTTTTAATGTCTTTAACCCCTCAGCACCTGTGATACAGAGTTCCCAGTGCTAGAGTGTGATGCAAAATGCATTAATGCTTAGCACTGGGAAATCCCAACTCCTGGTGCCAAGAGGTTCATAAATATAGTAATGAAACCTCTTGACTCAAAAGTGAGCACTATTTAACAGAGCAAGCATGAACAGCCTTTAGGAGATTTTGCAGCTGGATTTGTTCCACTGTGTCAGAGCTGAACCTCCATGATAGTAGTTTTAAAAAACTGTGCGTGGTTAAAAGAGAGAGTTTAAGGAAGCCAGGCAGCCAAAATTAAAACTAAATAAATCCATGGAAAAGAAAAGTAAATATACTGCTGCATCCCTACTGGAGAAAGAGGCATCAAGATTCCCCAGTATGAATCTAGTGACAGATGTCAAGGTCTTTGGGAAGTGTCCACTAAGCTTTATTTTGCACATGTTCCTGAACAACTAAAACAAGTATTTTGTGTGATAATTTACAGCAAATAAGTATCAATAAATCAGAATCATGTAAGCAGTAATGTTTATTATATCCATGTTGCTTAATATTCATGATAGTAATTTATTTTTATAGTACAGTTTCACTGTTATCTCCTCCTTTGCTGTAACTTTGAGACAAGCAAGCTGCAAAAGTAGAAGGTCAGGTAACACTTTGAAGACAGTAAAAGTTCATTCACTTGGAATTTGCCTGCTTTGTTGTTTTTTGGGGTTTTTTCTCTAATGCTTTAGTGGCTCCTTAAAATATTTATACTATCATTCCTAACCTAGCATTATTTATTTAACAAATATCTCTGCAAAATGAGAGTTGCAGAGCAGTGTATGGATACCAGCTCTACAAATGAAGAATCCAAAATTTCTAGAACTGCTCAATTGAAAATGGTCATGAAATCTTCTGTCAAAGGTCTAAATTTTAACAGAATACTTTTCCTTTAAAAAAAATTAAACTCACAGTTATTTAAGGTTTTCTGACATTTTTCAATGGCAAGAGTTGTTAATCAGGATGGCAATAATAGAAACAAGAGGTTTTATCCATGAAACATGCAGAGTACAAACAACTACAATTTCTACCTGCTACTCCTACTGAAACACCTCATTAATGGCTGAGTGAGGCCTTAGTAACTTCAGATCTACTCCCTAATCGTGCATTCAGATTTAGCTGAGTGGCTCTTTTTTCTTTTTCTCATGTACTTTTTGGTAAAAAAATGGATTTCAGCTGTGTCAATTGAGGTACAAGGACCTCCATTGTTCCTTTAGTGCAGCCATAAAGCATGATTAAGTTTATTGACAAAGCACAAATTCAAGGATGATGTAGATGACAGGATATTCTCTGTTTTCCATTAATCAGAAATCAACAGAATTCTTGATTTTCTTTGATTTTCTTGATTTTTCCTTGATCGTTCTTTTTCAAAAGTATTTTTCTTTCCTGCTGATCTGCTTCACTGTTTCACCTCAGACTGAATTTCTGTAGCAGCAGAATCATTCAATGTGTAAAACTCTTCTGGTTAGAGACAGCCTTTAATTATACAATGGCCTCATTGGTATGTCCCCTTGTCTTTCAATTAAGGATGAGCTTTTGATGAAGTTGTATTGGTTACTGCACATAATCAATTGTTTCTCATCCAGGAACATATTTTTCATTAGACAGGAGGTGGAGGCCACACAAAAAAATATTGCTGATTAGATGAATGAAGTCTAAACCTACCTCATCACAAAGATAACATCTAAAAATGCTTCAGGTTTATTTATGGAAAACAAAAAATATGACTAGGCTTCAAGAAATGATGAAGATAAGCAGACATAAAAGACATTTTTATTCTAAGTGTAAACTATCATTAAATGTACTTAGATTTATACCCTACAATTATTATGATTGTAGCAATTAATCAATCAACTGATTAACATGTAGGGTCAGCAGGACACAGTGATCTTATCTTGAAGCTTGAATTAATTAATTATTCCTTACTCTACATTATTATTTTCTACTTGTGTATGTTTTCTCAGTGTCCCTATTGAAAAAATTTTTTTTTTTTTCTGTGATGTATTGAGTCGAGCAGGGGAAGACACTGACGTACATTTACTAATTTGCCATCAGAATTTCAAATTAATTAAAACATTTTTAAAACATTGCATAATTTTTAACTACTTGTTATATTCTAATTAGCAAGGTTCAATTAAATTGTTTTCAATGTAGCAACTTAAGAGCTCTCATCTCTTCAAGTGGAGTCAAATTCAGCGGGTGTATGTTGTTGCAATGATATAATTCCATGTTCATTATCCCACAACCAGTGAAGTCTCTCTGAGCACAGCACTTGTTTACTATCTGTGGCAGTGTGAGGATTTTCCAGTTCCACAGGCAATCCTGCTGTCAGGATTGAGTTCTTCCTGAAATTCAGCTACAATTCAATTTGCTTTATGCAAAATTATTTTATGCCCCTGCCCGTGGCAGGGGGATGGAGTCAGATGATCTCTAAGGACTCTTCCAACCCAAACCATTCTAGGATTCCAGGAAAGGCATCCCTTCCAATAACCCCTTCCTTGTGCTGAACATTTCCCCTGTCTCTTGGCAATATAATTTGTTTAACCTACTAGAACTCTTGCTGGCTCCAGAGGAGACATCCTGTTGCACCACCACCGTGCCCACTTCCCTCCTGGTTGTCAGCCCTGAGTTTGTTTGACATTCCCTGTTCTTGAAAGCTTGGGTTAGGGGTTCTATTTTTATTTTTTCTTTTTCTATCTTATGCTGTCTTACCTTTTTCTCTTATTCCATGGTTACTAGCAAGCCCAGGAAGCCCTGGTGGTGTTGAGGAAAGACTTAAGTGCTCTGTCAGACAGCACCTATTTCAGTGGCTTGTCCCAAAAAACATTCAAATGCTCTGTGCTTGTAAAGCCACATTTTTATGCTATTGTCACCTACTAATCTGCCCTTTGCTTGTGCTGTGATGAACAAGGATAAAATAGATTTTATCAGCATCTCCCTTCTCCTCTTGTGCTGCTCTGTGGCCATGGGACAGCCAGGGAGGTGGGGGCAGGTGTGTTTGGGGCTGTCTTAGGCAAACAAACCCAGTTTCTATAACCCCCATGCTGACACACAGTGCAGATCTCTTCTCCAAAGAAGAAAAAATCTGCTTTTCTCCCCTTTTTTTCAGTCTGTAACACCCTACCGCAGTGAGTCCATGTCCTGATTAGGCTCTACTATTATCTATACAATCAAAAATAAAAGAGATGCTAAAAATCCAGCTGCTGGCTCTCTCGCTGAGCTCTCAGAAAAGTTCATATCCCAGCCCCTGGTGGTTTTATTTTTCCAATTTTAGTGCAGGAGATAGCAGTAATAGAAGTAGGTTTGGGGGCCTTAAATAGAAAGGGTAGGAGAAGCAGTTATCATCAAGCTTTAGCTTTGAAGTGTAAACTTAGCAAAGACTTCCCTGATGAAGTATACATATGGAACTACAAAATGCCACTTTTTATCCATTTGTTTTCCTGACCATAACCACGTTTTCACACTGTCAGCATTTTCATTAGGAGCTCTTTTTGTCAGAGGTTTATAACGAGAATGTAAAGATTTGCTATGGGCTAAATCTCAATCCAAGAGCAAATGTTTATACCAATTCTGAAAACAATCAGCTTGCCCATTTGTAGTTATGCATGTGTTCATCATCTGTTACTGCTTGTCCAATGCTCTGCAACTTCTGGAAGGAAAAAGAGACATCTGGAGGGGAAAAAAAAGCTATCCTGCAGATAACACACTGTATGTTCTCCTGGGTTATTGAATAAGGTACTGCAGAAATGCTGCTTTTTAGTCAATGCAAATAATTTTTTGCTTAAGCCTGTCAAATTTACTGTAGAAATATTGTAAAGTATGGTTTAGCCTGGTCTCCTTTTGTGCATTATTTACAGGGAATTTGCTTTAAAAATTCACTGGAAATTATTCACCTAATGAACTGAGCCACTTTTGTGATGCCAGGCACGATCAATTCTTTGAAAATGTTTTAGCTTATCTTCTGGACCTGAGGGTTGACAGGGTTTTCCTGTCTGTCACTTCCACTGTGTATCAGTCATTAAGTCCCACGATGTTCTAGGGATGAGTTAAATGTAAAATATAATTTACAGTCTTTATCCTTCTCTGGCTGTGTTGGTTTGAACAAAAAGGTACATGGAGTGGGCATGTATATAATGACATAAATAAAAATTTTGACACAAAATAAACAGAAAAAAATATTTTTGCACATAGGTGTTATCTGTGTGCAACACGACTCAAAATGAAATTTGTCTGGGTAAAATTCAGAAGTCATAGAGTCACAGAATGGTTTGATTTGGAAAGAACATTAAAGATCTTGTTCCTACCCCTCTGTTTTGAGCAGGAACAACTTCCAGCAGAATAAATAAAGATAAACCAGGTGCTAATCTGAAAGTTGCCTCTGTTTTTACACAGAAGATGCCTGAGGTTGTAGAGCACTTCAGGAAGCTTTGTATTACTTAGTATTTATGTACAATGCTCAGTGCTACAAGTATTTACTTTATAATAGCATTACAGTCATATTTACAAGTCTCTTTACCCAGTAAACCTCAGGAAAAAAAAAAAAAAAACCTGCTGCCCTCATTAGTGTTTCTGTATAAACCACAGTAAAAATTAATTGATTCACCCCATCCTAGACAAAGATATGTCGCCAAACTTAGCACCAACGTGGCTGCATCCACTTCTAAAGTACGATTAAAACACTTGGAAAAGTGTGTATAGAACATCCTTGTAAAGCCATCAGGGAATTTATTTTTTTTCCTTTAGCAAATAATTCATGAGCAGTTATAACTCGTTGACAAATCATTGTGCAGACAATGAAAAGAGTTTTTTCAGGATGGGTCATGAGCACACATCTGGTATGAATGTTCTCAGAAATATTTCTCCACCCTGCCATGCACAGCCCTTTTGTTTTTGGGAGATTTCTAGGGAATAAAAAGGCTCACCTGAATATTTGTGAACATGCAGGCACATCAGTAGATCTACCTGGAAAATAACAAAAAACCTAAAAGTCAAAAAATTCTTTCTTTTTTTAGCTTGACTCACCCAGTTGTGCTTTCAACCAGGAAGCTTTAAGAAGCTAATTAATTATGAGCTAATTAAACTTTACAAAGTCATTGTGAGACTATTATTAATATGAATATTTCAGAGCAAATAAACAGAGGGGCATAGATTTTTTTGTAAATCAGGTACCAAAGCAAGCAGTGACAGCAGCAGCCCTCTCTGTCCCATTCCCTCACTCCACAAACATTTTTGATCTTTCCAAGCTTCACATTTATCTAGTAAGGGTTAAAGCAAGATTTTAAATCCTATACAAAATCTGTGGAAATATGTGTTCTGCATAAATCTGGGCCACAAAATTAATATACTTGTATACATTTTCCCCATCTGCTATATTGCTGACACATCCAGCTTGTAGCCCAGAATGTTTTAGAGAAGAAAGGGCCATCTCTATGTTTAGTGCAAGAGTTCAAGTGGAGTTAGAGACTTAGTGGTGCACTCAGGCTTCTCCACTAAACATAGAAAGCAGCTTGGGGTACTTGGGAAGTTTTCTTCCAAAATGCCAAACAACTGGTTATTGGTGGGGGAGGGAGGAATGGTTTTTTTGTATGTATGTGAGGAATTAAACTGCATATTTAATGGAGAAAAAAGTTTCCTTTTGTACTCCTTCAGCCTTGTCAGCTATTATAATATATGTGTGTGCCTGTGAATGTGCATACATAACACCTATAAATTTTCCATTGAAAAAAAAAAAAAAGAAGATAAAAACATCCAGGCAAGGGTAAGGTCATCTCAAACCTCCAAATATCGTAGGAGTAATTTTAAGGACTGTGAGCTGGGAGAGGCAGCTCATTTCTGGTCTGCTACTGCAGGCTCCCTCACCCAAGCTGGGTGGGTGCCTGTGATGTGTTTTCCTGTGCCAGGAGGTAAAGGAGGTGTCCCCTTGAAGGCTTTGTGCTGCAGGAGTAGTGCAGGAAAGCTTTGTGCAGGAAAGCTTTGTGCAGGGCTCGTAGGCTGCACTGATCCCTCCATCGCGTGTTAGGAGGAGGCACAGCCTGGCCAGGGCGAGCCCCTGCCCCACACTCCCCTGGTGCCCCTGCCTGCCTCTGCTCCAGATGCAATCAAAGTGTGTTTTCCAGCAGGTTGGTTATATATCCTTGGGAGGGAGGTTGGCCTTTTTTTACTCTTTAATTTATTCACCATACCAGACTTTGAATTTGTGCATGTTATTTTGCCATAGATGCCCAGTGCACTGTGCAATTTTGAATTTCTTAAGATGTCCTGTTCCCAGTTAAAAATATGAATGTATATTCACCTTCTTCTCCTTCTTTTTTTTTTTTTTTTTTTTTTTTTTTTTTTTTTTGTTTTTATAAACTCTAATGCATGTTTTTTGG
>VZRH01001643.1:1847363-1862347 GCA_013397555.1 Urocynchramus pylzowi | reverse complement strand
TTTTTTTTTTTTTTCGTGGGGGTGGTGGGGGGAGAAGGAGGAGAGGGGGGAGAATGGTTCACCAGCTAGCATTAATGCAAGTTTTAATTATATAGCCATAATACCACTTTCCCCTCTGAGAAAGGTTGGGTTAGATTACATGGTGCAAAAGGAAATTGCAGAAAATAATAACTTCAAACCAGCCTCGCTTGTGCGAATTTGTAAGAATTTGGTAGCGTTCTCCTCGCTCGCATTTTCAGGACAGACACATTCATCCAGTTGCTAGGAAAACCAAATAATGAAAACATAGCTGGGATTTAGCAAGTTCCACTGGGAATTACCTATGATAGAGGGCAGGGCTGCACTTCCTCAGAACATGCTCCTGCTGTAAAAATTCACAAACCTGGCATTCATACAGGCATCTGTCGCTTGCTCTAATGCCAGTTCATAGTATACATACAAACATCTGCTTCCATGCACAAAGGGATACAGAACGCTTGACAGGTCTGTGTTAGCAGGGTTCGCAATGCCAGTTCTTTATGCAAAAACCCTAATGCTTCCCGTCAAGCCATTAGAAGTGATACAATCAGCCCAGGCCCCATTAAGCCATCAGTGTCCACCTGTGATAAAGATGGCCATTTGTTTTCTTAAAGCCCACTTAATGTCTGCTTAACTCAATTTGTCAGGAAATGTAGAACAATTTCCTCACAGCCTGAAATTTGGTAGTGGTTCAAAGTCAAAAGGCCAGGTCTAGTCTTATTCAAATGATATAATGAACAGTCTTCAAATCTAAATCTCCCTTGGGGAGATGCTGTTTACTTTTTTTTTTTTTTTATGTTAGAAGAAAAAGAAAAAAAAGGAAAAGTAAAATGTATGCTTTTCTTTGATTACTAAAAATATTGAATCCTTTTAACCCCTTCATATGGGTCAGCTGAGAAATGAACTTCCTTGCTTCCTTCTTTTGCTGGAGGTTAATATACTAAAGGTTAGGCAGAGCAGAGCAAAAATACCAGAATGAATATGCAAAAATTATTTCCAGCATATCTTAAAAGTCTCTTTTTAAGCATAGAAATTTACAGTTTAAACATCTAAAAGATATCTCCAGTTTTCACTCTTCCCGGGATCTCTCCTGGCACATCCCTCCAATGGGATGGGCCCAATCCCTCCTCTTGATGGCAATGCCAAGGGTACAGGGAGGAAAGTCAGAGTGCATTTGACATCTTTTGTGGGAATTTTGCCTGGGGAAAACAGACAACAGCTGAATAAATGTGATACGGCCCCGACTTTGTGATTGCTCTGGGACAGTTCCTATTCAGCATCCTAATTTTCAAGTAAGGTGAAATCTGAGAAATGCTTTGCCACCTCAGCCTCATGCATCCTTCGACTGTGCTGCAGGTTTTTTCATTACCAAATCACTGTCCAGCATCAGGTTCTCAATGACACGAAGTCTGGAGATCATGGGTGAGGATCAGAGGGATGCCAATGCAAGCCCACCTTCAGTAGGGTCTAGAGGAGGCTGTGTAGGAGAGGGGAGCAGGGATTTCAGGAGCTGGCAGTGATGTCCTGTCATGTTTCCATCACTTCACCCAAAAAATAAAAAAGTAGTGATGGTCCACTGCTGTTGTAAGCCAGACCACCTCTGCGAAATCACCTCTACAGCCAAAAATAAAAAAAAAAGAGGGAGCAAAATACCTATATATAGAATAAGCAAGATTCTTGACTTTAAAGACATGCATAATCACACACTGATAGCTTACATAAATTCAATTAAATTATAAATTTAATGGGTGTATGCTGGTTTTGCCTTTGAAGACATTTTTTTTTGGAAGTGTGAGCAACTATTTGCGTTTGGAAAGGAGCGCGGGTCAAGCATCGCAGCGCAGCCTCTCTGCTGGCTTTAACTGCTGTTGGGGAGGTGCGTTACGGCCTCGAGTTGTGCATTTGCAGAGAAAATATCACCCCGTCCAGATGCTCAAGTCTGCTCTTTCTGCTCAGAAAACCCCGCACAAGGTTTTCTATGAAAAACCAGGCAAAGAGCTCGGCACGTTTTCCCTTTGCATGGTAGAACTTAGAGGTGAAACACAATCATTTCAGTCTGGATCAGACTATCCTTCAGCAAAGTCCTAAATCTAATTAACCCCCAAAATCGACTGACAAGGTTCATTCCTCTCCGCTGCTGCCTAACTGGTTGTATGTATGCTGGGCATGCAGTACCTAAGTCAGATGCTGCTTTGTTATAATTAGGGCAGCAAATTTTGTTTTCTGTTTGGTACTTGCTGTTACATATTGCATGTAATGTATGGCACTGTTAAGGGAAAAAAATTGGAGTCAAAGTGCCTGGAAAGTTAGGTCTGCTCTGTAGCACTGTGAGATTGTTGACATCTGCCGAGGTTGGAGAGCTCAGTAAGCAGGAAATGGGGTGTCACTCTGAGTGGTAGTTTACCATTATCCTGGCATCCTAATGAAGTGTCTGCAGTGCACAGAGCTTCTGGATGGCATCTTAACGCACGGCTAAGCAAAAGCACTTCTCTCCTTGTCACTGTCATCCATCTGCCTGCACCCTACTGTAGCCAATGGGATGGAACCATGCTACAATGTGCTATAAGCCATTTAGAGTTGCACATTGCATAATCAGTCCCATCAAATATGTAAAAAATGACTATTATTGGTTATTTCCCTCAAACTCTGGCACCTGGAGTTCGAAACATTAAAGTTTAACTTTTCTAAGTGCTGTTTCTTCCCATTAATTCCACATATATTTTTGTTAAATGGGAGCGTGTTGCAAACTCATTGTCTTGGGTCTTGCCAGTGGATCACAAAAGTTGTATGAATATTCATTGCAAATTCCACTTTATATTACATAGGATGAATTTATCAATTGCCCAGATAGAGCGGTTTTGCACAATTCCCATTTTCTTTTGCAACAACTAATTCTGAGTCATGAATAAAAAGTAAATCAATTTGGATCACAAATTGCTTATTTTCTTTATAGCTAATATTAGTTAGTTTCAACACTTCTTATAGATTTTTTTCTAAAAAGCAAGAAAATATTTTGCAATATATCTGCAATAGAGGATTGCCACAGTGTACTGTGAGTGATTAAAATTGGGACTTTTATGTTGCATGCTGTAACATTGAAATATCCTGACATTAAAAGTGGTATGAATAAGTGATTTATCTATTAATACATTAAAACCTGTGTATCTTAGCCAACATGACTTCCAGAATATGAAGACTTACCAAACGAAAGCAGAGTTTTGGGCAGTTGATGTGTCTGGGGAAAAAAAAAAAATTAAGCCAACAGAGTACTCTCTTTTAAGCAAGTTTTCATTCCCTGATAACACCAAAACCATCAAGGACTGGGGTTAAGCATTGTGTGACAGAGCAAGCTTCTAAAATGGGCAAGAGCGAGATGAATTGGCTAAGTCGGGTGTTTATTTATACAAACAAGAGGGCAGAACATAATTTAGTTGCATCAGGAATTTTTCACAGACATTAAAACTATAGCAAACATAACAGCAGGGATGCTTGCACAGCAGCACAGTGGGGAAGCTCACAGAGCGTCTGCCCACACTCCGGCTGGCTGTAGCCAGCGCCATAAGTCTCACAATTTCATTAGCACTCGAAAATCCACCTAAACCACCCTGTTCCGATTAAAAAAAAAAAAATGTATAAAAGGAATTAAATAAACAACCCCAAAAAAATCCAAAAAAACAAACCGAAAAAAAAGCCCCAGACAAGACCCGTCTTTCTCTCGGCAGTCGAATCAGTTGAGAATTGTTGGAAAAACTCTTGGCAGGCAGATTTTGCTGTAGCAACAGTGTGTGACGTTTTAACCACAGCAGAAATCTTATCCAAAAAAACAGAACAAGGTGAGAAGAGCCTGTAAGAAAATCAGGGAAAACCATGCCTAAAAAGCCAACAACAACAAAAGGTGGCAGATCAATAGTTTGATATTTTATGCAGGATCATAAATCACTGGGGTTTTTTTAGCAGTTCAGCCGTGAGGCTCGAAAGCATAAAAAGAAACCATGGCTTGTGATAAAATTAGGCATTAATGTGAAGCATAAATGCCATTTAACATTAAACATGCACAAGCCACCGAAATGCCTGGAAAAGGGGAAATGGGTGCTATAGTAAAACTATACAAAGTAAATCAGACATGAATAATGCAGCAGGTCTGAGGAGGGTCACGGGTCAGACCCCAGTACCTTACAAAATAATGAATGCACGTCAGGTTAGAGACATCCATCCCTTCCTAGCCAACGTGAGTTATTGGAGATAAACCCTGGACTTCCTGTTCTGAAACAAAGTGGCTTGTTGTAAACATCTATGTCCATTTAAAATTAATGATTAAAAGAAACATTCGGTGGGATTCTCTTAAGTATTCTTTATGGGCACGAGTGCTAAAGGTTACTTTCTTCATTCATTTTTACCCAGCCACTGTTAATGTTAGAGACACATCATGTTTTCTTCTGCGCCCAAATGTTTATCCAAAGCTCATTTACAAAAGGGCTTATATAAGAGTAAGAGGGGTTTTTTTCAATGCATTCTTCATTTAGATATAAACAAGAGAGCATCCCCATGGTTTTGCTCTGTTAAAGGGAGCCAGCCCTATTTTTAAAGACAGTAACCCAAATTCTAAATATATTTTCTATGATTCTTTTACACGGCAAAACCATCTGTGATTCACTTCAGAGTATCCTGATCTGCTGAAATTATCCCCTACGTCTCCCAAAATTTCCCCATAAAATGCAAAGAGGATTAGCCCTCCTCTCATTCTTTATTTATGTGATTATGATGACTTTCCCTTCCAAAATTTTCATGGGGAAAAGAGAGTCTAACTTTCCAAAATTATTTTTTTGCCCTCAGATTTTCACCAATTCTTACAATAAAAAGAATGTAATTAAAACCAATATTGTTTCTTTTTATCACAATTGCTCTGCTTCCTTTTCTAGACTTAGCTGGAAAATTTAACAGCTGTTCAGTTTTCCTTCCTTTTCACCCTGCACTGCTGGGCATCATGATACAGCACAGGGAAGGGGGATAACTTTTTCCCCACCTATTTTTAAAAAACCCATGTTCAAGGATTTCTCCCTACACTTGTGCAAGGTAAAGAGAAAAACATAAAAATTAAAAAATTAAAAAATCTTTCTACTCAGGGATCTGAAAGGGAAAAATTTATAGGAATGTGGAACTGAAGACATTACAGAAGTAAAGCAAATACGTAGGTATTGTAAATGAAACATAAGATCTTGCATCTGATCTGTTAAATATTCCATCAACAAGGTCAAGAGTAAAGACAAGCCCAGCCACAAAAACTGAAGCTAGAGTAAGCTTTAATAAAAAAAATGAACAGTTTATCCTCTTCAGCTTCTCAAGTAGAAAAACAAATTCTTTTATACTAGAGAAAAAATCAAGCGTGTATAGAGCATTTAAAAAAACCCACTGATATCAACCATTTTAATGAAAGAATACCCAATATTTTCATGGAACTATAAAAGGGAGCAAGACTAAGTGTTATGGCAAAAAGCCTGGGCTCAGCAGCTTTGTGTGGGAAATGGTGAAATGTGACTGTGATTTATAATGAGAAAAGGTATCTACAACATACAATTTTCTACCTAGCTGCAAATAATAATTCATAGTGATGTCCCTTCCAGATAAAATACCTTTGCAATGTAGGACTCATGTGGTAAAATGATCATGATAAATGTCAGACCAGTGCAGGTAACGGCTTTACAAACCATTAAGATTAGCTGGCTCTTTTTTTTTGATGATAACAGTAACCATGCTGTGACTCTATGTGGTAATAATATCTCAGTACTGATAAATGCCAGAGCCAGGCAGAGGTGTTTATCATTCCCAGTTCAGAAATGCTGACTAAAGTTACCACATGTTGCCTGTTTTTTCTTCTTTTACAATAGACTAACAATTAACAAATAGACCGATGCACAACAGAATTTTATGCAAAATTTCACTGTTTTTTTGTGCTTTATTGCCTACCTAAATATCCCCTGTGTTCCAATACTGATGACTTTGGTATAGTAAGCCCTAAAACCAAAGCTGTCTACCCTTGCCATTCTCTCAACACATAACTTTTTTATAAATTAATATTGGAGGGGGGGGGGATGCCATTTTATCTCCTTTACAAATACACCTCACAAAGAATTGCAGCCTCTGTGAGCAACAGAGGGTGCAGGGATGTGGTTCCCTATCTGGTATCTGTGTTAATCAACACAGAGCAGAAACATTTCCGTCAAGAGAACACGATAAAGTTTCACTGAACAACAGTTCCCTGTAAATGTTCTGCAACAGACAAAGAGTGAGCCCTTCCTCCCACTGTATTTGTCCCTGCCTCAGTGTCTCAGTTCCACTCAAGCCCAATGAATTCCCTGGGAGGAGGGAAAAAAAACCCCAACAGAATTAAAAATTAAACTACTTGAGAAACTTTATTTGGGAAGTTGCAGGAGAGGCAAGGCAGCCCCAATATAAATATAAATATAACTAATCTAGTGAGATCATAGCATGGCTTATCATGGCACAGCATGTCCAGAGAAGGCGAGTGGGGCTGGGGAAGGGGCTGGGGCTCAAGTTTGATGAAGAGCAGCTGAGGGGCTGGATGTGTTTAGCCTGGAAAAAAGGAGACTCAGGAGGGACCTTAGTCCTTCTTTGCAACAAGCTGACAGGAGGTTGCAGCAAGGTAGAGGTTGGTATCTTCTCCCAGGTAATAAGTCCCAGATTGAAAGGAAATGGCCTCAGGTAGTGCCAGGAGAGCTTCAGGCTGGATATTAGGAAAAATTTCTCCATTAAAGGGATTGCTAAGCATTGGAACAGGCTGCCCAGAGCACTGTGTGAGTCCCCATCCCTGGAGGGATTTAAAAGCCATGTGGATGTGGCACTCGAGGACATGGTTTGGTGGTGGACTTGGCAGTGCTGTGGTAAAGATTGGCCTGTGATCTTGGAGGACTTTTCAAAACCAAATGTTTCTGTAATTTTTTTTTTTATGTACACCAAGCAGCACAAATAAAAAGCCCAGAGAATTTTCACCCCCTTCCTATAATAAATTAACTTCTGCAAATTTCATATCATTTTCATTTGTAGCTTCAGACCTATTTCCACTGGGCAGTTCACCCACAGAACAAAATTAAACAGTAGTAATGGCTTGTGGCAGAAAACATCAAGGGATGACTGCACTGCAAGACCAAGGGAGATTGTGCTGTTCAGAAGTTAAGGTTTTTTGTAGGTCAAACGAAAACAAGAGAGAAATTCACAAAAAGTGTTCTCTTCATTTGCGTTTAACTTCATTATCATTATTGTCAATTGCTTGACTTCCTATAGAATAGTTTGGGTTTTTTTACTGGAAACTAATACCTATGCACTGCCCACTTTTAGGTCCTTGTCTTCCATGTCTACATGATTGTTAAAATAAAAAACAATTTCAATATAAACATCTATATCTGTGGGTATGAAGTGTTAATCTCAGCAGGCATTAGCGACACATGCTGAGGAAGGAATATTATCCTAGTAATTTTAATTTTTAAATTAAGCTTGATTGCAAGAAAATTTTAGCTTGAAACTTTTTTTTGGTGAAACCTTTAAATCAAGTCACTAATCACCACGTATGCTTATGCAGCACCTACTGCAACTGGGACTTAATCCTGATTGAGATCTCTGAGTGCTAGGGTAATATGAATATTAAAGAGGAACATATACGAAGAATGATAGGTGATAATTAAATCATAGATGATAAGATCAGAAAAGTGTTCTCAGGTTATCTAGGGCATGTAACATGCAAGATGTTTTCCCTACGTCAGACCTACTGGTACCTTATCTAATCTGTTCCTAAATGAAAGAACAGTTGTACATGACTTTGCTTTAGTTGCAACATCTTAGACAAATCGATGAAAATATCAGCCAAACCTTTCCCACAAAACTATGAATCATGGTAAAACAGGAAGGCATACCTTAACAGAAATGGCAGAACTGTTCTTATCACCTCAAAGAAGAGATTAAAGCCCTTAATGCTGCATTCTTTATTACTAATTTTAAGTTCAAAAAACTTTTTTTTTTTCTGCAGAAATTCCAGTTGTGGGGTATTATAGGTATGAGAAAATAGCTACAGTGGAACAGTTTTTTGAAATAATTTTTCACAAGGTTGGATTACTAAAAACAATAGCAAATTTTATGTTTCCAAATATGATGGGGTGTTAAAGACAGATTCATAAATATACTGGATTTAATTATGATTAATAAAAAAGGACAACAAGGATTACATAGAAAGTGTACCTGTCACAGAAGCTGCATCACTGGGCAAATGTAATTCCAGAGGATAATTCCATTTAAAATGCATGTCTCTTACTTCTTGGAGGTATTTGATCTAAGGAAGGTGGTCTATCAGTCTAATAAAATAAATTAAAAGTAAAAAAGTATTTTTCTGTAAACCAGAAAATGCTTTCTTAAGATTAACAGATAATTTTTAATCTTTGTAAATGACTTTTGTTCTCTGTTAAGGTGAAAGAAGGTATGAAATATTCTGGTTTTAACCACGTATTCATGATGACTTTTCTTGTATGGTACCAGCTACAGCACTGTGCAAAGCAATGTCCTAATGTGGCACTCAAGTGGTTATTTTCTTTTTTTTTTTCCTTTAGAAATCCAGGACAATGCCACTCGCATCAAATGCATAAGGAGCCTGGTAGAGAAGCTCCCTAGACCCAACTATGAGACAATGAAAATCCTTTTTCAACATCTACAGAAGTAAGTATAACCATGGTACTGACAGATCAGTAATTCAAAAAAAGGAATTGGTATGTGGTGTCCTAATCCTATTGGAAGTGTCATCCAAAATACCAAAGATAATTACATTCTTTGCCAAAACTAAGCATGATTTATGGTATCTATGTATATCCTATTCCTGTGCAAGAAATCAAGATGTCTAAGCAAAATCCCGAATTTTAACTTGCGTAGAAAGCAGGACAATTCTATTTCCTTCAATGCAGTCAAAAACATTGGGATTACCATTTTACAGGTGCATTGAACTGGGGAAATGCAACGTGTTCCAGATTGCATTCCCCCATTTTGATTGAATTTCTCCAGGAATGGCCTTTTGGATGGTCATGTTTGGAACACTGAGGTCCCTGCTGTTGAATCATCTGTACTGTCCATGTGCTATGTTGAGGTCAGACACAACATCACTCAAGAAAACACAGCAAGTGCTCTTGTCCCTCACAAAGAGCTTGGGACAACACAGAACACCTAAGAAATGCTGAGGAAATATTTGGAAGTGCACCTTTGCTCTCCTAATGTTGCTGAGATACCACAGAGGCAGAAAAACACCCCTGTGAGGCTGCCCCTCATCATTCCCCTGTGGTTTCCACACTCATTGAGCTTCATTTGCAAGAGATGTCGACCCAAAAAATCAACCCAGGGTGTCACATTCACCTTAGGTTTTCTTCTTGTGCATTTTCTTCATGGCATTAACAGCAAAAGTGGACATAGCTGACATGGCTCACTCAGACACTCACCAGAGCTGTTTGACCTGCAGGATGGCCAGGGAGGCCTCAGGGCTGGGATATGTGAAGGGCAGGGTCCTGTGACCCTATTCCTCCTTGCTGTTGACACTACCCATGCTGTTTTCTACAGTCACTTTTCAGCCAAACTACCCCTAAAACTGAAGGGACATCAGGATGTGGGCCCCATCAAGGCACAGAGGAGTATTTCATGCCAGGAACGATGTACTGACCCCAGTGAGGGAGTGATAAAGGCTCCAAATCAAAGCCCACTCTGAGCTTATAATGAATGATGCCTTTATAGCGATCATTTCTTGGCATGTGCATGTAAGAGATGTAGATCCTTTATCTTGCTTTGCAGCTTCCAGCTGAAATGGCAAAATGAAGTCCATATAGTTGTGGGAATGTCCCCATTTCATTAAGCATGGAAGGATTTTAAGCAGTCCATAAAATGACAGAGTTTGGCCTTGCAGAAAAGCAGTTTTCTGTGTGTTCATTTGATGCACTGTGTGCACACATCCTCTCCTTCAGCAGGTTATCTAGAGAAGGATGATAATTTATTACTGGCAATGGAAGAATAATAAGGGAAATTATTTCCTGGGAAGAACATGAGTGCAAGGAGTGGGTACACGCTGTCAGCACAGATATGCCATATACAAAATTTACTGCACTCTGTGTGGCATTGATCTTAACCTGAAAAAGTTTTGTTGCCATGTCTTAGGGGAGAGATATCAGGTATACACAATAAGTCTTTGATCTCATAGTTAAATCACTTGATTGAGACTCGGGAGACGTGGGTTCAGTTCTTGGCTTTGACCGGATGTTCTGGGTGACCTTGGGTAAATCATTTAATCTCCCTGTGCCTTGGTTCCTTGTTTACAAAATGATGATAATACTTCCTTTGTCTGCCTTGGCTTTTTAGAGCATAATCTATTTGGGACAGCAATTGTTTCCTGCTGTGGATGTGTAGAATAACTGGCGAAACTGGACCCACACTGGTTTTTTGGAGAAAAGAAAACAAAAGGAAAAAATAAAACTGCTAAAATAGAAGAAATAAAATACCCATAGTTCATAATGCAGAGGTACAGAGTGATGGAAGGCAGGAAGACGTGACAGAGGAGCCATTTGGGGGTTTAAGCATTAGGGAAGTAATTGCCTGAGTCTCTCTGAAGAAGGTCAATCTTCTTCTCTGCCTCAAACACATCCTCAGGAAAAGATAGGGCTATTCCATAAGCTTTGCTCCATTGATATGGAAGCAACAGTAGAAAAGATACTGAAAGCAGAAAAAAATGCCTCCAAAAAATAAAACATATGTGTTCTCTTGAACTTGTTGATGCTAAAGACAGGGGTCAGTCTGAATGATCTCATGGCTCCATAAATGAGAATGAAGTAGTGTAGTTATATTTTCAGTAATGATGTGATGCTTATATTATGCAAATAGAGACAATGTGTGTTTGTTTGAATCAGTCTAGGAAACATGACTGGTTTTCAGAGGTTATAAAATGTAGAGTTATATTAATTTTGGGGACATTCTCCAGAATAGGAATGTCAATGTCCCTCAGCACGGAGTTGCACCACCCCCTTTGATCACAGGCTTTCTCAGGGCGAGTTACAGGAGTTTCAAAAGTTTCTGGTTAGTTGGAAAAATAAATTGGCTTTATTTGAGGCATATTACTGCAGTTTCTATATTTGCTGGTTGAGATGGATGTTCTTGCCCAGTGTTGAACTGGTCTTTAACGGGGTTCTGATGGGGAGAAGATGAGGGACTGCAGCTATGCTGTTTTCATGGCATTCCCCCTCTTTCTCCTATTCCTTTCTTTCCTGTCAGACAGAACAGGGCCATACAGACCTGGACCATGGGGCTGTTCAAGCTTGTGACTTCCATACAGCACATGGGAGCATCTGTCTCACTGACACTCAGCACGAGAATCCAACCTTTGCCTTTTCCTAAGCTATTCTGCAGCAATCCAATCTGCAGGAGCAGGTCCAGATCCAGCAGAAATAACAATGATAAATTCACTTCAGAAGGGTCCTCCTTAGAAACCCAGACAAAGCAGGTGATGAGAGAGTCTGTGAGAAAAGCCTGGCAGCAGGGATTAACTCCTGTGCCATATATCTCTCTTCAACCAAGCTCTCTGAAGCTGCAAGAAGTCACAGTGCAGTGTATGCAGCCCACAGGAGGTGGATTAAAAGCAAAGTTGGGGCTGCAGTACCTGTTCTTTCAAGTTTTTTGCATTTGATAGGAAAAACCACAACCCGCTGACGTCCCTGTTCATCTTTCCATGAGATCTCTTCTACTTAAAAGCAAAATAGACAAAATATGAGGCTGAAGAGATATATCACATAGCTCTGTCAGTCTAATTCCATAAGGAATCATTCCATTATGACTCATGCTGGAAATAATTGAGCACAACTACTATCAAGCTATTCATGCTTCTTCCCAAAGATGAGCAAACCAAACAAATACATGTTACACAGGAAAGAAACAACAAAAAACCCAACTTGAGTAGAGGTTTTCCTGAATAAAGGGGTACAGAAAACAGCCTGTTCTACTCAAACATGTTTAGAGAATATTTGCTTGCTCTGTACAGCCCATATATTTCTGCCCCATACACCAGTTCTACAGGTCTCCTCTCTTTCCTCTTCCTTACTCATATCTGACTTTTACTTCCAAACAAAGTGAGCTAATCACAAGTACCAGCTCAAACTGATGCACCTTTCTGGTCCCATTTTTTGGGTGCACACAGGACATCAAATGATGCAGAAACCTTGCCTTGTCTCTCTGCACAAACATGAACTGAGCACAATGAATCCCTATCTGAGAAACCATTATATGTACCAAATAATTTACTCACAAAATTTTAACACAAGTTAGGCAGAAGGAGAATTTCACTCTGTGTATTTTATGACCTGCTTTCACCACAACACCTTGAGGTAGCTGTTACACACCCTTTGGGAAACAGAGGCGTGAGAAGTTTAAATGACTAAAAGTCTCAGCAGAAACCAGCAACACACTTTAAAAACCTGGATGGGATTTTTTTATTTGCACAGAAGCTTCTCCAGTGACCACAAAACTTCTCATTTCTCCCTCATGCAAAATGCAAGCAGGGAGGAGGAGCACCCTGGCTGGGTCCTCAGCACTGTGCTCAGAGCTGGCGAGGGCGGACGCCGCTCTCCTGCAGGAGCTGTGTGCCTGTGTTACACAGCACTGTGCCTGAGCTCATGAGCTGTGCTTATTAATGTTAAATTAATGAATCTCAGCCTGCTCTGCTTATTAGGTTGAGCTCCATGCCACCACAAGGCAGCTCTGTGACTCCCAGACCCGAGCTGTGTCACATCTGACCAGGCTGGAGCGCAGGGCAGCCAAGCTCTGGTCTGGCTGTACCCATCCTGCAAGGGGAGGTGTCAGAGACAAAAAACCTTCTCCTTGCTCCTGATTTCCCTGCACAAAGGCAGGATAATGTGTGTTATTTACAAAACTATAAAAGGGATGTTGAAATAATTAAAGGGGAAGGCAGGGGCCAGCTCCCATCCCTCTCCCTTACGTGGAAAGCGCAGAACCCAGATGCCCAACTGTGGAAGATATTCTTCCAGCAGCAGCATCTGCCTCCTTGGCAGGCACTTCAGGCAAGTTGTCTGGGGAGCTCTGCAGTTGCCTCTTGGTTTATCACGTGGATCTGTTAATGTGCCCTATCTGGCTGGCTTGTCCAGGCAGGAGCTGATTTGTTTTAATTCACCTTTGAATCCAAGAAACTCCATTTATTTTGCTCCATTTTTCCCATACTCTACATAGCATGACAAATAATTTTCAGATGCCATCCAGGCTTTCTGCCCTTTCAGAGGGAGAATGATGATTTTCTCCCTGATTGTCTTCCCCCTCTGCCCAAATTCTTCATTCTTACTATTAATTGTTTGCATTGATTTCACTGGAAATATGCTCCTCATCAAGGGTAGCAATATATATCTAAGACAAACCCACCAATATTAATACATGATCTAACAAAAGTCATAGGTATTAATCTTCAGCTGTTTTGACAAAAAAAACCAAAATTCCCCTGTGTTCATAGGTCTGTGAACAGGAAAAAACATCCAACCTTTACAAACAGTGGGGAGGAACAGTCCCTCCATCTCAAACCTCACAACCTTGGGCAACAACATTCTGAAAAGCCAAGGTTTTTCCAAACTACAACTAAACAGACTTGTTTCTACCTATTAAAAACTAAGGGGGAAAAAAAAGACAATAAAAAAGAAAGAAAAAAAGAAAATAAAGCAGAGCCATGCATAGCCAGTAGCCCACAGTAGCCTGCACACAAGAACACAATGATAATGTGATGTGATGACAAATCCAGCAGCAGTACCCAGAATTCTGAGGGAAAACCAGAAAATGAAGTTAAGTACAGGATATAGTAATGCTATATGGGGTGTCTGCAAAACTTTTTTTTTTTTTTTTTCCCCTCAAAAGTTGGTGGAGGGAAGATGTAGCAAACATATGTGATTTTCACTTGCTAAACTACATGTCATATCAGCAGTTTTCAGGCAGGCTCATGTATTAAATGTAGGCTCAGGAGAGTCCTTTTCTCACACAGCAAAAGAACAGATTACACTGAGAACTGTGCAAGTTTTCTATTAAAAAAAAAATTAATAATAATAATAAAGGTAAAAGCTACTGAAAACTAAAAGCAATCACCAGAATGGAATTACTATACAAAAAATAAAAATTTTGTTGGGAAACCTCAGCGAATCTGTGGAAGACCTACAACCCAAAATGTGGAACGGGCACTTCAGTTTTCCCTCAGGAAAAATGCCCAAATTTAGAAAGGTGCAGAAGCCCTCAAATAAAAGCACAAGAAAGACTATTTGTTGAAATCATTTCCTGAATCACAACCTTTCTTTATAATCAGGCAACTCATGAGCAGGTTTTGGTTTTCAGCCATGGGACAGCAGAAGGGAGAAAAGTTTAACTCTGCTCCTACAAGCTTTGGGGGAGCAGCTTCTGGAAATGTGAGGAGGAGAAACACCCTCCTGCACCAGAGAAGTAAGTAGGTGGGCTGACCAGTTATATAAAAGACCCAGGTATACCTGACTGGCATTTTAAGATTTATATGAAATGATTTAAAAATCTTTTAACTTGAGAAGGGCAAATACACATTGAGACGTGCTTTTGCGCACGTGCTTTTCTCAGTTTCAACTATGGAAGACTTTTACAAAGGAGCTGGAGCAAAGCCAACACTCATCCCATTTACCACAGCTTCCCAGGGCTCATTTGGGGGGAAGAAGAAGAATTAAACCCTTTTCCTCTCTGTTAAGCACACATCAGTCTACTAAACTCTCTCTTTAGAAGGAAGTAACTGGACAAAAGAAAATATGCACCAGGCACAAGTATGCACAGGACAGGAGTAATAGTAGATTTTGGTTAAAGGCAAAAAAAAAAAAAAAAAAAAAAAAAAAAAAAAAAAAAAAAACAACCCAACAAAAAACTTTTGAAAGTTTTTTTTT
>VZRH01001643.1:1817429-1847213 GCA_013397555.1 Urocynchramus pylzowi | reverse complement strand
AAAAAAAAAAAAAAGCCAGTCTCTCAGAAGCATCTTTGAGCATTTTGATTTGATTTTGTACTTTTTGGGGTTGGGGTGACCTGCTACCGAGGGTTTCACAGTCATGCCAAATCCTGCTCTTTGAGGAATAGGAAAGTTTACAAAGTTTAGTTCTTCCCCAAAGAATACCTTACTGCTTAGTGCTTTTAACAAGAAGCATGATGAGTAATTAAAGCCACATTTTCACCCCTTGCTTCCATCTATTTCCGATTTCCACCACTGTATTTAAAAATATAAACCCTGATTTTCATAACAGTCAGGCAAATAATTGCACTCGGTACTCTTCAATGCTACCAAGTACTGAACTGGTGTATCAGCAAATAACAGAATGATAAAAATAATTAACATAGTTTTAATTTAAATATTTATGACACAGTTGACTCTGTGGCTGCACGGCACCATTGTGCTGAATGCAGTACACAAATCCTGACAGATAGAGCCCCTGTCTCCAAGAGCTCCTATTGTTCATCCCACATTACTCAATATCAAACGATCTCAAAAAAGCTTTTCAAACATTAATTAAATCTCCTAACTTCCTTTTCAGGTCAGTAAGTTTTATTATCCTAGTTGTGTAGATAAAGAAAGTGAGGAATGGAGAGGGTGAGGCACTTTCCCACCATGACACAGCCAACACTTCTCACTTCCACTCTTTGCTTGCTCCCCAGTCCCTCAGTGGAGCCCCCCAAGCCTTTGAAGGCTCATCCATGTGCTGTGGGTGTATGTGTGCATCTGGCCAGCACATCCCAGGCAGGGCTGGTTACTGCTAAGGACTCTTCAGTTAATCAGGACCACGTGAGAATTCTGCTTCTGGTTTGCACTCGCATCAGCTTTAGCAAAATATCACCGGCAGAGTTAATTTATGGGATTTTGTAACCTCTTAATATTGCTTGGGGTAAGTGTTCTTTCCAGCTCAAATCCTTTTTTTTGTTGGCCAAAATTAGGAATGCTCAATTCGTTACAATGGCTCTGTCCCCCTTTTTTACTTTATTTTTATTTGGGGAGATTGGGCCCTAATGTCCACAACAAGGTCATCAAAGGGTAAATTGCAATGCTTTTCATTTTTTGCCTAAAGATGTGTGACTTTTCTCAGAATTAAGGTTGTGAAATAAATAATTTGTTTGAAGTTTCTCAGATATTCATTGGAACTTAAAAAAAAAAAACAAACCAAAACAAAAAAGGCTTTAAGGCCAAAATGTCAGCGTTCTGTGCAAAATAATTAATATAACACAATAGGATCTATTCTACTATTGATTGAAAGGGAATTTATGCAGGTAATTCATTAAGGCTAGTGAGAGTTTGGCATGTAAATCCCCCAGCACTTTGATGGGAAAACAGACCCTGATTTTTTTTTTTTAATAAGCTATAAAATACATGATCTTCAGTGGCAAATATATAAAAAGCAAAAGTGAATACCTGAACAACTAGGGCCCTGCTCTGTGAGGGTTCTGGAATGACATTAGATCAAATCCTTTTTCACACACTGCAAAAGATGCAACAATCATTTCAATCACCATGTTAAGAGAATCAATACAATTTTTCCTTCCAGAGAATAGTACTTTACATTCCAATATTTGCAGGCTATCACCTTCATACATCTCTTTTTGTGGTCAAGTGCATGATTACTACTTCTGACAGGGTATTGGCCATTTTCTTATGAAGATCTACAAATTCTTGTAAATAAAAACCAATCTGAAAAAAAAAAAAAATAGAAGAGCGAATCTGTGGACTGGAATGCACTCTACTTGTAATGGGAACAAAAAGCTGGCAATGAAATATAAACCTAAATCACAGCAGAATGACCTACTTTAAGGCATTTGCCAAAGAGACAGTGTTTTAGACAGCTCCTCTGAAGTAGCGTCTTTATGTCTATGCCATCTGCAGATTTATTATTGTGCTTTAGAAAAAAAAAAAAAAAAAGGAAAGAAAAAAATAAAAAAAAAGGAAAGAAAAACCTACAGTATGCCTGAACAAAACTCAGCTTCATCTATAGAAAGATTCCAGTACTGTGGGCACCACACCCACACCTACTGATGTGGTCCAAGTTTTTTCTTTAGAGGCACCTAATTAAGAAACCCTGACTCATTTACATGGATACGTTTGATCTAAATTACACTCCAAACCACACCAAATTAGGAGCATCTGTGAATGCGAAGTGTTTGTTCCCAGTGCCTGGTAGAACAGGGCCAGCTCTGGACGGCACATGTTCAAGTGACGAAAAATATTTCAGATGTAACATACTTCTGAGACCCACTTTTCCACTAATAATTCATAATGAGTTAAACCAGTATCTCTGCTTCAGCAATTATTTCAGGATGGGGAAAAAATTTCATTTTACTTTTTAAAGGAAGGGTGGGGGGAAAAGCGGGAGTGGGCAACCACCTAGTTTGGTGGGGCATTAACACAACCATTAGTTACAGTTTAAATCTGTGCAGTACAATTGTTTTCAGATATACTTTGCACCTAAAGCCTGGACTGAAGGAAAGTATAAATTAATGATTGGTTGTTGTTCACAAACAAGACCTTCTGCCTTGGTGAATGGTTTTCCCTCATTAATCAGTTTTCCAGAGGAGTCCAGGCGGAAGGCAGGGTCTCAGCCCGAAGATGCAGCACCCTACATAATAGTAACACAAAAAATTCAAGACCACCAGATTTGAGAGTAATGCCTCCCTTTCCAGGCTGCAGTGCTGGTGGCTGACTGTGCCTGCTTGCAGCCCAGAAAGCCACTCTGCACAAAAACGGGTCCTGTGGCAATTAGGAAACTTTTATCCTGCTTTCCCATCTCCCACTAAGAGCGAGCAGGGGGGCTGCAGAAGCCACTGGTTGATGCTTTGCCGCCTTACTGACAAACTGAATAAAAAATAGCCTTAATCTCACTCTAAGCAAGAACCGAGGAGCGTAAATCCGAATTCCACGCTGGGTTTGCAATTCCCAGCCCACTGGCGCAATTTGGCACGACCTTTGGATTTGGCCCATAGTGTTTGGCAGCCACCTTTTATTCTTCCCATCTTTTATACTCTGTGAATAGTCGAAGTTACATAATGCCAGTGACAATTTGTTTATGGTGAGCGTTGGAGTCACTGTTTTATGATTACATTCAAACTTTAAGCCACATTTTGACATCTAAGGATCATCTTGCATTCTCGTGTACTCTATACAATGAAGGTTTGTGTTCCAGTGAGGAGCAGGGGGGAGGAACTTTATAAATAACACGACTCCTTTTGTCTGAAGAGATTTTAATACATTTGTCTGATCTACTGTTTTTGCAGTAGCTAGAATATAATTTGAATATATTAATATTTTCAGCAACTGTGCTGAGAGAGCCCAGTTAATAACTTATGCATGGGTGTATAGATACACTTCAGACAGAGGTAGTTTTTAGCCCTTATGTTGGTAATACTTAGAAACACACAATGAAAGAGCCTGTTCTTTCCTCCTCTTTGTTGTGGGCATGCATTGTGATCGTATGGAGCCAGTGTTCTTTCTGTTGTCTACACAGCCTGGATTCAATAAGCAGTTATATATGCATATTATGACAATGTGGTCAAGGAAACCAGATTTTTTTACTATACCTTCATGTGCCTGTACAGTATAAAATCTGGTATTTATTTTTCTTGTCCTCATTCAATATGTTAACAAAATCATAATTTGATACAGGTTATGTTCACTTTATAATTAAAATTATAGAGTTAGATGAAAATACAGCAAGATGTTGCTGAATGGAAAATATTTATCTTTTCGTACATTACGCATTATGGTGCTATGTAAAATCATAAATCTGTGAAGCAGCTCTCTCCAGCCAATTTGTCTCCTCCCCTGGTCCACAAGATGCAACCAGTTACCTCCTCTAAGCTGAGGATTCTACACCCACCTCAGCCCTAACATTAGATAGCACTGCCACATCCTCTCCGCAATTTTGCTGTGGTCTTCCAAAAGAAGACCCCTTGCCATGGAGATAAGCCAAGAAAAAGGAATTCAGAAAAGTTCTATAATTTTTACAGCTCCTCCTGTAGCTCTCCCAGAACCTTCACAGAAAAATCACAAACTTTTTTGCACCATGTTCTCTGTGTCAGCACTAGACTCAGGCTCCCCAGACCACCTCAGGATAGCACTTCATCCATCTGGAAACTGTTCTCACCTCCCAGATCATTGCCATCCACACTGCCAAGTGCAGGCCTTCACCAAACACCATCAGCAGCCACCATACAGTCAGCCTAGGGCATATGGGACAGCCCTAGAGCATATGGAAGCTTTCCAGTAAGTGAAGTTTACTGGGAACATCAGTTTGCCTTGTTGAAACTCTCAGTCCAGAGAGGATTTCCACAGGGCTGTGGCAGCAGTAGTAGCAGGCAACTTTAACCACCTCAGACAACCCAGATTGTTTCCATGTCTGGATAAGGGTCTCATAAAAGTGTCATCAGGATAAGGAGTTTTCATCTACCCCACAGAAGTCACTGCAGCTGCTCTGGACTCAGACCAACCCTGAGATTTCTATCACAGGGCAAATTTCAAGTCTTGTTGGACACATTTTGGATCTCACCTGGTCTCTATAGTGAGGAGATGCTTAACCTTCCCAAATTATACAGTAAGAGCTTTCCATTATTTTTCATATTAAATTAAGTTTATCCAGCTCTGCATCCTGAAACTACAATATGTTCTTGCTAAAGCGGCACTTTTAAAGTTTGTAAATCCATTTACAAACATTCACTTCAGGCTAGACATTTTCTGCTGGACATGCAGCACCTACAGAGAGGTGTTCTGAAAGCTGCTTACTGTGTGAGTTGTCCAAAGACTGATGACTGATATCAGGGCCTTGATATCAACAGCAAAATTGTCCCTGTTGCTCCTAAATCCTTCAATCTCTGCTGAACATGGTTTGGGTTAGGAGGTCTAAGAGATTCATGTATGTTTTCTCACCAGTTTTTTTAACTGTGGATTTTCATCAGGGTTAGACAGAAGCAGATATTGGCAAATCTGGTCACTTGAATCTTCAAAGATGAAAGAAATACAACTACTGAGAGAGGTAGGGCTGACTGTGTGGAGTATAAAGACTTTGTAAAGTATCTAAGGCAGTTAGACCAGAGTCATCTGAGACCAGCACATGTGTGAATGGGTATTTGACTTGAAAGGAACTAATGAGAGAATTCAAAGCTAATTTAAAGCCAGGAAATATTGCAGAACTTGCAGTACTACAAAGGGTGCTTCTTAGAAAGACACAATATATGGAAAATCCTCCACTCCAGGCAGTCCCTGCATTTAGTGCAGCAGACTAAACACGTGCACAAAAAAATAAACATCAAGCTAAGGTGAGCGGACAAGACAGACAAAGTGTAAGTAGAAAAGACAATGCTGACATAGTAAATTCATTGCTCAAGGGCAAGTAAAATGTAAATAAGTTTAAAGAAATCAAAGACTCGTGGCACATACTCACTAGTGCATTTAAGAGCTGTGTTCATCCTACTCGTGCTCAGTATCAGGGCTGAAACAATCGGGGTGCTGGGAGGCATGTTAAAGCATCTTTCAAATCTGATACAAATGCAGTGCATATATATTGCAATCGTAGCTTGTGGAGAGCTCAGAACTGAACCTGGAAGAGGAAGAATCCTGGTTGAGGTCAGATCCCATAGAAAATCATCTCTGTTGGGTAGATCACTGCAAAAAGACTTTCATTTTAAAAAACAATATAGTGACAATATGGGATAAAAATATGGATTTTTTTCTTTTATATTGGGGACCGTTAATAGGCCAACATTTGAATTTTTTTTCATTATTTAAAAAAAATACTTGAAACAAAATAATTTATGAAGTAATTGCAATGCTTTGATTTGATTTTTTTGAAGGCCTTTTCCAAACCAAATGATTCAGTGATTTTATGATATAAAAATTCACAGAAAAAGGAAAACTTTGGTGAGAGTTTGCTCCTTGACTTTTGTGGAATTCTTTGCCACATTCTCTGATGTCAATGTCAAAAATTACTGGGTTTCTCACAGAACTGAATAATTAATCCATGACACTGGAAAAAACAAATGTGTTGATAGTGAAACTGTGTCTTTCATGGGCTGCTCTAGACCCACAAGCAAAGAAGAATTTCTGAGTAGGATGTCTAGAGCTCAACAGCCCAGGCTGAAATTCCACTCAATTGCCCCTTCTGGGCTCTAAGTCAGAAAGTAAACCTGTCATATCCAGGGCTGAGTTATTTGCTGTCAACTGGATTATAGCACAAAAAGGCTGTAATTGAAGGCTGCAAGAGGTTATAGATTGAACATAGTCAAAAGCAGTAACTCCACTTAGTAAAAGTAGATATCACCCAAAATGAGAAAAGTTAAGCTCATATAAGGTGAAATTCTGACTCCATTGTGGCTTCCAGTTTCTGGGATTTTTGTCAGTAGCTTTTGGAGTAATCAAAATTTCACTCTCTGCCCAGAGAGAGATGCTGCAAAGGGTGTGATGAAGTGAAAGTTAAAATAACTCTTAACCTGGGGCTTCCAAAATACATTTTCTGAGCAGAGACTGCTGCCTAACTCGGTGTTTTCATGATGTAGCAATGCAGACAGCCCTTCAAGGGACCAAGGGATAAAACTGTGCTAGTGGAGTACAGCTGGGATGTGCAACCAGAGCCACCCTGCTGTAAATACTGAAGCTCCCATTGTTCAGCACTCTGTGGGACATGGGGAACTGGACTACTTAGGCATAGTAAGGTACAGTTTGTTGGAAGTGATTTCAGAAAGCTGTAACATCACTGAATACCTGTGGCAGTGCTAGCACCTTCCACCTGAGGCCCTCCCTTGAAAGGCAGAGATTGCTGGAAGAGAGAGCACAGAACTGCCTGACAGACACATTAATTTTACTGGGAGCAGGAGGATTAAATTATAATACAGAGTCTCATCATCTTTCTGCCTTTCACACCAGTAAATCTGAACCAAAGAATGCAGTTGATGTGCCTCTGGGAAGAAGGGACATAGGGTCTCCTGTGTGTTTTCCATATCCCCTCTGCTTTGGGTGTGCTGCTCAGAGTGGCTTCTCTCACTGAGGTACAAACCAGAGCTGGTGGCTCTGGTTTTTTTTTTTGCCATGCACTTTCTGTTTGTCCATCATTAAGCACATCAAAACCTCGGTGTCCCCATCAGGAAACAATGCTGTTAATAACATTAATCCACCTTTATTAAGAGCCTTTAGCTCTATGGAGGAGCACCAAATATTATTAAGACAAAGACAAGAGGATAATAAGGAAACGTGTTTTTTCCCTTGCTGACCTAGTTTCTAACCTCACTTTAAAATCTTCCCTTGATTTTAATTATGCTTAATCTAAAGCTAAGCTCACAAATCTAGCAAACTTAAGGGCTGCTTTTAAAGTGAATTTTCTCGCCTGTCAGAGTTCCTCAAGCTTTCTGTGCTACAGTCAGGAGTTTATTTCCAGCCCAGGCACTGGGCTGAGCTGGGGCATTTCTCTGCCAGCACAGTGACTGTGGGGCTTGGGAGCTCAGGCACCACCTTGCTCCACTCGAGCCTGGGCACCACAACATTCTTCACAGAACAATTGCAGTCCTTTTCTCATCAGCCATAGCCAGAGGCAGCAATAAGGGTGAAGGATATCTATCATGAAAAGTCCAGTGTCAATGTGTTCCCCCAATTTATTTACTGACCTTCAATGCAACAGCCATACTCCTGACCCTCATGAGATGAAGCCTAAGGGGAAATGGCACTGAGCACCAATTCCATATCCTGTTGTTCTGTGGTCTAAATTAAGTGCTAATTAATTACCACTGGCATCTTTGGCATTGCCTGTCAAATTGGATTTAGGATATCCTTTCGCTGTTTAAACAAATAGCCCTACATCTAAAGCTAAAATCCCACGTGTCAGCATTTTCTTTACTTTTAAATTTTTATTTTAAAATCCAGTGAGTATGTTCATGGATTTTGCAGGTAGAATTCAAATAAAAGAAACAGGAATTGATATTGTCAATTTTGATTAATAGTCCCTCATTAATAAACATCCTGTTATTCAGTTTCCACCTGCAGTTGCTGATGTTGCCTGGAATCAATTAACTCATATAATTTGATTTATTTTACAAAGACATTTTTGGATGTGCTGTGCTGATGATAAAGGTTCTATATTTACAGTTTGTGATTTAAGCGAGATTGTTACTAACTGCTTTTTATTTGTAGTGTTACAAGAAAGCTTTGGGCATTCTTAAACAAAAATATTTAAGCAATTTAAAAAGTTAAAGCTTTATTTATTTAAAACTATCAGTTGCCTTCTGAACCACACAGGCCACAAAAGCATACAAATCCAGGAACTATGACAGGTTGGTCTTCACAACAAGCTAGTTGTTCTGGAGAAAAAAAAAAATATATATCAGAAGCAGAATTAAAAATAAATTTTAAGAATATCAAGCACAGCAGAAGTTACACCACCAGCCAAAAATACATTGAGGCATTAAGGTGGTTACTTCTGTCTGAACACTTATTATTCTATGTAGTCTCACACTGCCTTTATCACTCTACTAACCAAACACCTCTAAGAAGTACATCAACATCTGCCCAACATCTGCCATGGGGGGTTTTGCTCTCTCCCATCCCCTCCCCAAAGACAGGCTCATGCTCACAGTGCCTGTGTGGACTTTGGGCAGGGATTTGCTCTTGTTTGAGCTAAATTTGCTGCTACAGGGCTACGAAAGAAGGCAAGAATGAATGCCTTGTGCACTGAGCTGCAGGCAGAGGAGTCCAGGATGCTCCTTGAGGAAGTTCATGGCCTTCAGCTGACTCCTACCAAAAGGCTGTGCCCAAACAGGCACACTGCAGCCACAACAGCAACATGGACTAGACATATCTGTCCTCTTAAGAGCACCAGTCAGAACCAGTTTTCATTCACACACAAAAAACTAAAACCCAAGCCAAAGTGGGAGAACAGAGTGCTGACTGTCAGTAAATAGAAGAACCTAGCAGGTCACCCAGTTGGATCAACTTTCCAAAAAGGAGACCTGAAATTTTAGTAAAAGGGAAGATTTTGTGGAAAGATATTGAATCCAGCTCTTTGATACAATTTGGTTTTGGGGGCTGAGACCTGATCTTCTGCCCATACCAAGGTCTTTGGTGGAGCCCCAATGTGGTGATAGGTTCCTGCCCTTGCTGTCCATGCACCAGTGTGCATCTCCTGCCTTTGGAGCTTCTGTGACTCAGAACATGCCCAGAAAAACAAACAATCCCAAGGCTGAGGTGCAGACAAACTGTTACCCCCCTCACAGCTCCTCAGTGGAGCAGGAGCACCTCCCCTTGTGCAGAAGAACAAGCAGAACTTCTCCAAAGCCCTTTCCTGAATGAAGCCCCTGTAGAGGCTGCAAGTATCTTTAGACTCCTAAATGTGTTTTTACATATCCTCAGCCACTCAGGAGATAAAGTCTTTCTCCACAAGACAGGAATTCTGTGAGGTGTGTGCAAAGGCAAGAGCCCACATGCTCTTCTGCAGGGTCATTGCATGGGAAGCAAAGCTCACCCAGCGCTGAGGAGACTTTATTTTTAACTGTTCTCTTATTAAACCAGGCTAAGCCAGAATAAATGCCTTTCCTCAGCTTTTCACAGCCTATTCAGCCAACTGTGAAGCAATGTTCAGAGTTAGTTTAGTTATTATTCTCATTTAGGGCCAGGCTCCAAGGCAGTTCATCCAGGGAAGGGCTCGTGCTGTGAGATATGCGGGGATCCCCTGAGGAAGCCCATTCTCCACCAGGGCCCTGTCAGCTGTCCAGGTACTATTTATAGCCACCCAATGGTCACATTTAAAGCCTAGTCTGTGGAGGAAGACAGCATCGAGTGCTCGTTCCTGTATCCCAGAGCAACTGAAGAGAAGGGATTTTTCCCAAAGTGCTGTAACACGAACCCACAGCTGCAGAGCACAGGAAGCCTATGGAGTTTCTGTAGGCCAGGAGCCATCGAGGCTATTTTCAGCAAAAGCAAGCTCTTAAGTATGTCTGAACTATTTCTGACCCCTCTTGCAACATATCCTACACCATGACCTGGTTTCTCTATTACCAGCCTAGCAATTGTTTCAAGTTCTACCTATGGAACAAACAGGGATCTAAAATACCTTCATGCCTTCACAGCTAGATGCAAGTAACTTAAAACTGTATTAGTGCACTGTGACCCCTGAGTTGTGCTTGTTTGTTGCAGAGGAAACCACATGACACATTTGGAAAAGGACATTGTGTTGATTTGGAGCTCCTCTGTAGGCAGAAGCCTCAGGTCTCAGTTCCATGCACACCAATCTCCCTGTTCCCATCACAGATCTCACGAGTTGGGGACTCCACTGATGATGTTTATATTTGCTTAGCTTCACCAGCTGGTGAATGCCACTGCAATGCACCTGAGCAAATCACCCATACAGCCAGGACATAGTTAATAAAGAGGTTTAGTCTGCATTCATAAAATATCAAGAATCTGAATTTAATGCTAAATTTGAAATTTATCTATGTAGCAGTGCAAGGAATTGAAAAGTTTACCACAAATAGAGTTTGTGCTATCAGGGGCTCCCTTACCACCAGTTACTTCCATAAGTTTCCCAGGATGGAGTTAAATAATGCACAGGCCCTGCCCTCTTCCTCCACGATGTGTGTATTTTGGTTTCTCTCCTCAACTGGTGTATCCAGCCAGGTATGGATATCTCTGCAAGATTTTTATCTGTTATAGGACCCCTATTGTTGTTTGTACTTAAAGAGGACTCTCAAAGCTGAAGTTCACTTGTCTTTTTAGTACCAAAATCCATTCAGGTTCCTCCCAAAAAATAACGACTGCAGCTGAACTGAAATAAATTGACAACAGAAAATGATGCAGCTGTGATATGCTGTATCTCAGGAAAGTGTGTAACAGGCCTTAAACGAAAAGGAAATATGTTGAGGAAAAAACCTGATAGTTTAGGTTATCTGTACTTCATGTTATAGCTGTGGTTCCTTCCTAATGCTGAAAAACCCAGCTGCAAAAGCCCTGCGAAAATGTGCTTATACACACACAGACATTATCACTTCCTAGGACGGTACGTTTTATTATCAGGTTATTTTCCAGTACATTTGGCACAGTTAAGGTAAGTATATTAACTTTACTTCCAAATAAAGAAAACAAAGTTGTACTGAATGTCTCAGCCACTGTCAATGAGTTAAGAACTGACAGGAGGTCCAAGTAATCAACCCTGTCTACAGCACTGAGCTTTCCCCTGGGACACCTCCTCTGATCATACAATGTATCTGACTGGCATGGATGTAGAATTGCTTTCAATAAAGATTTTATTTCAAGGTTGGATGATTCTTTCCCAAATGTCTTGTCTCTAAAGCAAAGTATGTAATACCTGTTATTTTTTAACTCCTGTGAACCAGCCTTTGGGAAGGAGAGGAGCGTAAAATGTTGAGCTGAAAGCTGTTCATCATAAGAGACAAATTTTAACAAATTGATTGGAAGCTCTGCAATACCAGAAGTCTGAAAGCTGCTGCATAAAAACTGGCCTGTACCAGTGCAGTGAAGAGGCCTGTTAACAGAATTATTGCTGGGGAGAGCTGAAGGCAGCTGAGCCCTTACCAGGGCCAAGTCCTTAAGCTACAACATTACATTTGCATATGCCTGAGAATAGATAGGAAAGAGATACTGGCTAATTTGAGGATAATTATTGGCAAAGTGAATCAATGGGAGGCACACACTTTGACCTATTAAGGCAGTTCACAGGAAGTTACATTTCAAATCAGTCCCATCGTCCATCAGGATGAGCAACTCTGGCTATGACAGTGGTTGCCAGCACAGTTCAGCAAAGACACAAAACCCACCCAAATGGGCTGTCATGGAATACCCCACTCAGAGAGGACCTGGGTCCTAATTCCATAAGGTTAGTTCCTATACCAAGAGGAGAGATGACACAAATACAGCATTTTTAATCTTTGTGATGGAGTTTCATTTATTCCTATTTATCTTTAATCTCTCTTGGCCTCTGTGTTGGTCTTGGTTTCTGTCTCTAGTGGCAGAGACTTCCCTAATGAACACAAATATTGTGCATAATTGGAGGACAGGTTTCTGATAACAACAAAACCTCATTTTATTCCTCCATCCTCCACTGAATTAGGGGATGGCATTTCCTGCACCTGCCATTCTTGCCCATTCTAGCCCATTCTAGCCCATAACCAAGTGACCCTTTCTTACTCTTCTGACCCCCTCATTTTGTAATGTGTTGTGTCCTTTAGTCACAGTCTGTATTACCAGTTTGTGGAAGAATAACAGGATTGTCCTATTGAAAAGTTACCCTTAAATAAAATTTAAAACAGTGAAAGAATACCAGGCCTGGCTAAAACCAGTTCTGCTAAGGGTAGAAATGCCCCAGACATTGAGCAAAATTAAATTCTTATAGGCTGGAAAAGGGCAAGAAAGTAAAAGTGAGCAGCTCTCAAAGCAGCTGGCTCTACCCTCCAACACTCTCTAGCTTACAGTAAAAAAGTGTCCGTTCCAATGGGATTTTCCTCCCTAAGTACACTGAATTCCCCAATGTTTTATGTGCAATAGGAATATTAAGATGTTGAGGAGTCACTGTGGAAGCCCTTTCTCCTCCTCAGCAGTTACTACAAAGTAAAAATGGATGAAGAACATTTCCTAACACCTACTGTGTTTGGAGCAATAATCCAGTGTGCTTTCCAAACGTCAAAATTAGTAATGATTTTATTTAGAGAGTTTGAAAAGTGTAGGTTTAATGGAATTAGAGAGCCAAGTCACCATACAATGACCCTCTTAGCTGTAGGCTTGCCCTGCTCTCCGTCACACATTTTCCAGCTTGCAGTTGCCTTGGCAACAGCCAAAGCATAAATTCCAAGTAATTTTTCCTTATATATCTGCCATTGACACCACAGCCCTCCTATCGGACACTTCTGCTGTTTTAATTCATCATTAGTTTCATTACTATTAATAATGAGAACTATATTTTCTGCATTTCTCCTGACTTGGGATTTTAAGGACTGAAGACATTCTTGAGACTCGGTTATTTTGGAGGAAAAAAAAAAAATAATCTTGTGCAGCATAGCACCCAACAATTTCTTGATATGGTTCCAACATCTGTGGCACCGGATTATAGATTGTTTCTAAAATAACCTTAAATTGATGGATCATTGCTCCTTTCATTTGGGCTTGACAAAAAGTACCTCTGGCATTTCCTTTCACTCTTTATGTTGAAAATGGTGTGTCACTCTTTCTGCTCTTTTTTTTTTGCCAAAAAAGGAATTCTTTTCCATTTTTTCAATATTTTTTCTTTTAACAACTCAATTTCACCTAGTAGCTCTAGTAACAGAACTAAATGTACATATTTTATTTTGATTTGCACTGACTTTTTCTTTTGTGGAGAGATGATAAAAATATCAGCTATAGAATTTCATTGGTAAATGTTTGTAATCCAAAAAGACATGAAGTCCAAAACTTATAATTATTCTATTCAGGGTGGATTGAATTCCTTCCTTCTACTTCTTCAGTAGCTGTGTTTTACCACATATTATTTAACTATTCAGACTTTCCATGTTTCCAAGTTCACTTGCTTCATGGGTTTTTTTGTTATTATGGTGAAAACAAGTGAAACTGCATTGTTATATCAAGGATTTTCAAGACACTTTGTCAATACAGTACTGCTTATTCTAGCATTAAGCTCTGGGAACCCAAATTTACACAAATTTTCTTAATGTCACGTTACATATTGATGGGCCACAGCCAGTTCCTCTCCATCACCAACACACACCACACACAGCCTCCATTGCCTCATGCCATTCCTCCACCACCTGATTGCTGGGAAATGTTATCATGCCTGGACTTTTCCAGGGATGTCATGAGAAGGGTGGAATTTCCAGGATATACCAGGGAAATTATTCTCCTTCAGAAAGATGGAAAGCAAAAGCAGAGGGATTGGCCATGCATCTTCCATTTTCTGTGTCCTCACCAGGAACACGGGGTCTCAACACCTTGCTCCACATTTTACAGACAAAGGAAGGCAGTAGCCCCCATCCCTTCAGTAAACTGAGCTCTGTTGCCACACTTCTTCACCCTGATTCTGCTCATCCATGGTCCATTGCCTCTTTCTCCCTGCAAGGGGCTTCTCCTCCAGCCCCATTAGTGCTGTCCATTATCAACACCCTCTTGTCTAAAAGCTATTAAAAAGCTAATAATGCTGCTAAATTGATTATTTCTACAGTTACCCAAGACAAAGATGCTGAATTTCCCCCTCCAGTGAACATGCATCTCTACTCCTGCTGATGCCATCTCCAAATACTTAATGAAGTTTCCAACTTTTACCACATAACAAGCTCAACAGAAACCAAATCTCTCTCCTGGAGAGGTCCCCAAGCTTTCTGTACATGCCTCTGCATAAGTGGCATTAAGCAAAACAATCTCATCACCTCTGTAACATTTTTAATTGTGATAAAGATGTGTGACATCCATCAGAAGCCCACGCAGTCGCTTGGCAACAAAACTTCTAACTTTTGAGACTTTCTGAACTCCTAAGAGAAGAGATGATATATTAATATTACCACAGAGGAAAGATAATTAATTTTTTTAAAAAATTTAATGAAGATGCTATATTTTAAGAAACTAATAGTTAAGCCAATCTGATTAGTGCCATATGGAGAGTGTTTTGTGCAATGGGCGCCACGATTACTAGCATGAGGCAGAAGTAATTCTTCCTATTTATATATGGGAAAAAAACCATGAGTGTTGATGCTCCAGGAATGTGGTAAAGCACGAGATTGGCACAAATCCACAAGAGATGCTTTTTGCTGTGTGACCCACCCACTAACATGAAAGAAACACTTTTTTAAGTGCCTGGAGCCATTAGGTCTCACAAAATTTCTTTCACTTATAGTGTGGCTTGCTGTAAGTCCAGCAACAGGTATGGGAAACTAGAGACAGCTGTGATGGCTTTTAAATGGCTGTCTGGATTTTGAAAAGGTAAATGAGTGACAATGGCAGAGGGGGGGTGGAAATCAGAACTTGGCTTCAACAATCCACTTGGAATACTTAAGTTAAAACTAGCAGGTTAAGGAGGCATCCATAAATTCAAACATTTACATAATAAAGCTACATTTAGTTTGCATTCCTTGGTGGAGCTGTGCAATTTATTTATAAAATATGTATCTTCATTTACTAGTCTTTCCAACCCTAGGATACATAATATATTCTAGAGGGTTGAGGGAAATGGATTTCTACTTAGTCTGTACTCACCACTGCAGAGATTTATGCCAAACTTCCCACCTAAACTCCATCCATTAAACCTGTACTGTTCTTAAACCAGACTTCTCCATTCTTAATACCCTTTCCACAGGAATATTAAGTCTTAATATAGACACAAGATCAACTTTTAATAAAAATAGACCTTCTCTTGTAATTTTGTGGGTAATAAAGATATCAAAGGTTATAATCCTTACCATTATTTTCTAAGTCTTCTCATTAAGGTATGTGGTCTCTGTGTCTTTCAAGAAACTTTGTGTCAGGATAAGGCATGCAAAAGTCTTTAGTTACATAAATTTCACAATCCATTTCAGACCATACTCACTTTATTGGATTTAAATTAGCAGAAGGAATGTGTTTCATATGAGCCCTATATTAAGGGGCTTTTTTTTTGGTTTTCACAACTCTTTCAGTGCTAGAGACCATGTTAAGGGAAGCAGGGAATCTTCTCCCTGGCACTACAAAACCCCTCCTTTCCTTGTTTGTCACACTGGCAGAAATTTATCTTGCCTCCCTGTTTTCTTTCTTTTGGCTAAGTTAACCAAACAACCACCCCTATCAGGAGAAACATTTAAAAAGTGCCTCTATGTGCTTCAAGAGCAACAGTGACTCCTCTGACACCCTTCTTTTTTAACCAGTTCTTTCCTTTTGTCAACAGGATAGCAGCCAAGGAATCCGTGAATCTTATGTCAACACAGAGCTTAGGAATTGTGTTTGGACCAACACTCCTTAGACCTGAAAAGGAGACAGGGAACATGGCAGTCCACATGCTGTACCAAAATCAGATAGTTGAACTTATGCTGAGTGAGTACAGCAAGATCTTCGGCTCAGAGGAAGACTGACAGACAGGGCCTGTTATTGAAAACGTTCACATCTGTCTTGATGTCTAATATTTTTACATTTCTGTAAACATATTTCTGAAATATTTCTTTTTCTTTCAAGTGACAGATGCCTCATTTTGTGCAAACTTAATGATGATTTTGTGTCTAATTTTCAAACATTGGAATAAAAAATATTGTCAACATTTGCCTATATGTATTCTGCATTAACCCTTTGAGAGTTTCATTATGCTAGCACTCCAAGTGTCACTTTTTCTGCAAGCTGAGCATACAGCATATGGCCCTAGACCATAGAAAATGCTGTTTACCAACATATGCAATGGCACAGAAAGATAGATAATAATTGAGGAGGTTTGCAGAAAACAGATTAAAGTATGTATATTTAAAGCAATGAATTAAAGCAGTGACATGAGATCATTCATAGCTAATCTGAGTATAATTTACCTTTCTCTTTGATATACGTTGAAAATTAAAGACGTGATGAATAATCATTTGTCTACCCCAAGAGCTGGGAAAAAAATTGCATTCAGTGCTTTTAAACAAATAAAATAAACAAACAGAAACAAAATGAGAATGTCACTATTTGCATAACAGTGCCTAAAAGAAATTAAAAATGGAATTGGAACTTTGGCATTTTTACTTAAACGCAGTACATGAAATGAAGACATTGCATGACTGCTCATTTTAATGTAACATCCATTTTGATTCTTCATCACACTGTACATCTGCCCGCTTTCCCCAGCTATCTCATGTTCTGTAGCATTTGTATTGTGCTCCTGAGGATGCTTTATTGGTGAACTACATTAAATTCATCTAGAAAGAACTTTAAAAAAAAGCCTTTTCATATGCCCTTAGGATTACTTGGCTAGACTTGAATCAATTTATGCATTTGATGGTTAGTTTCAGTTGTCATGGATAAACAAAAGGGTAACTGTCTAGAATATATCAAATATTGTTTCATTTTGAAATGTATGTTTCCAGCTATACACATCTCCTACCCTGTTTTGTAAAAGTATTCTGCTGATAAAATGTAGACTTATGTTTGACAGCTTTTTAATCAAGTTCAAAGAGAATAAATAAAACTAATCCAGTGTGGTAAAGAGTCTGTCTGGTTATCGATTTGTTCATAAAATGAAAAATAAACCATGTAAATAAGATGTGTGAAACACAGATCCAGAAGCAAATATTTAAAGCAATTAAAGACCCCAAAACATAGGATTAATGCATAGGTCTGCTGTGCATGAGAGATATGTCTTCAATATCTCCTCAGCAGATCATGGGCTCCTTCAGTTTTTAGTCAGCATTGTTGTGCAAAATTCCATGTTATTCAGGAAAGGTCACTCCTTGGAGCAGTCATTTATGGGAACAAGTATATAAGGCCTGATCATTAACTAAGATCAGGCTCATTCATCAGGTACTTACACAGGCAGAAAACAACACCAAGAAAACATAAAAACCAGCCCTGAGATGTTTTTTCTGACTGCTCATATGTCTGAAAAATCAAACAAAACAGAGGGGTAGTGACCAGTAATTAAAATTAAAAACACGAAACCAAACAAAATCTCCCTCGTATCACAAATATCAAAGCTCAGTAAGTTCTGAACAAAATTATAATGTACTGGAGAACCCAAATTCACTTTATGTTCAAGAAAATATTTTTCATGTTAATGTCAAGCCATGAGTACTTAAACAGTGATGCTTTTCAGGATCATTGTCTATAGACTCTTTTAATAGCAACAAACCAGGTGCTGTTTATAGCCTGTGGAAATGACTGGAAGAAAGATAGTCAGAAGTTCAGTCTATTCCTTAATAAAGACCATTCACATTATGGCCCCATGGGTGCTCACAATCATGCTATTGAAGTAATTTCTGCTATTACTGGAAATGAAAAGTTCACTTGTTACTTGGAGCCTGTTGCACTCAGAAGAAAAGAGTCTTAATTAATTAATTAATCTTCTTTCAGGCTTTCTTCGGAGCATGGAGACTCCTCTTGTCTTGATTTTTATAAGACAAGGCTTATGAAATGCACCCTATCTCTCTTAAGATCAACTGGTTTAAACTGGAAAAAAAATCAAGGAAACTTTTGGACACATGAGCCTTTCTTTGGGTTTGAAGGGTTCCTTACACAAACCCTGTACAAAAGTGCTGACTGCTCTGCTAAATGCTCTGTTAAATTGCAGCCTGGACGTGGGCAGACAATCTGGGGGGACACAAGTGGCTCTCACCAGAGGAGTGTATAAATCCAGGGCCTGTAGCAGATGCCTTTCCTTTCTCATCTCGACAACACAAAGGAATGGCCATGCCTTGCTACCAAGCTGCTTCCTTCCCCAAGAGACCAATTCTTCCTGTCTCTCTTAATACATACATTAATTTAATGGGAAAAATTACTGACTCAACCATTAGTCAAAGAGCCAGCCCTTCAGCCCCTGCCATCAGCAGAAACCAGAAGGATAAAAGAGGGGAAGAGTGGCAAAAAACAATAAAAATAAAAATAAATGTTCAAGCCTTAACTGCAACAGGGTTTCTGTCTCCTCCTGCTCAGGAAGTTTGCTCTTTATTACCCAAGCTCAAAGCCCAGGACTCTGACAGACTCTTGTTGCTGGACAAAAACATTTCTAAATCCCAAAAGTGTCCAAGTTTTGCAATTCACTGAGACTGTATTGCCACCACATTGCTCTTACAATTGTTACTTATTGGAATATTCACTATCACTTGGTAGCAGTTCTGCTAAAACTCTGCTAAATATTTAGCAAGTCAAAATTAGACTTACAGAACACCTTTCTTTTTCAGGAGCCAGTATCAGTTTGAGAAGGGCCCCAGATATTTTGAGAAAGGAGCTATTAATGGTAAATGATCAGAAAAATGAAACCTGAGAATTCAGCAGAGACAAATATGTCCAAGGATCAGTGTTTATCTGCATCTTCTCCCTGTGAAGAGCATCTTCTACTCAAACTCATCTGAGAGCCATGAGCACAAAACTGAGATTGATTCAGTAAAAGGAGATATCAGAAATAAACCTCTAATGGAACCAAAAAAGGGCATTTCCATCAACAAAGTTTTATCATTAAAATAAAGCTAGAACATCAGCGTATTGAATTGTAAGCTTCAGTGAGAGACATTGCCAGTGTTTAACTCAAGAAATTCCACTCTGAAGCAGAATTTCTGAAGAAATGATGTGACACACTGACTTGCTGAGCTACAGCTGAAAGAGGAGACAAACTCCCCTGAACCATTCTTTATTCCTCTTTTTATTTACATGCATACAGATACGTATTTTTTTGTGAGCAGCAGACATTTTAACAGTTCTTTAATTCTCTGCCAGCACAGTGCAGGTAACACTCAGCCTTTTTTTGCAAGCACCCCATGCTGCAACAGAGCCTTAGGCTGTCGTTCAGCCCAAGGCACTCAAGAAGTTCAGCTAATCAATTTCCACATAGGATACAGACCATGGGTAGAGTTGGGAAGAAAGCTGGGAAGTGAGTTGGGCCCACAATCAGCACTGTAATCAGGCAGTGTATAGATTTTACATGGCTAATCCTCAGAGGAGGCTGGCAGAAGAGCCTGGGGGAGTGCGCGTATTATCACGGCACAGCAGGTCCTCTGCACGGCGCTCCTGCTGCAGAAAGGAAACGTGGAACACAGGGAAGCTGAGCATAATCAGAACTATGGGTCTCAACCACAAGGCCTGGGCTTTGCAGGATGCAAAAATGGAGCCCGGTGCAATTGTTGTTTTGCAGAACATAGGAGTCTTTCCTAGCACCCACTTTGGGTTAAAAAACAGCAACCTTTGCCTAAAGATCAAGGGACAAACAAGTGGCCTGTGGAGGTAAGGCTGCACCCAAACCTTTCTCTTCAAGAAATGCTTCAGCATGCTACTAAAGCAACAATCTCATCCTTGTGCCAATTCACCACGAGTGTTCACAGCAAACAAATGTCCTCTGCCATCACTCCAGCCTATTTTTACACTCCACAAACTCATACTTCCAAACATACCTGAAATATTGTGAGAATTAAAAAGTCCCTTTTTACTTAGAGAGTGTTGCTGCAAAGATTTGCTTCATGTTGGATAGAGAACATGAGCCCTCAATACTGTTTTTCACACAAAAGGTATATTTAAAATAAAGATGAATTCAAGACTCAGGACATGACAGTTGGGGATGCAATGCCACTGCACATAAATGTGTGAGAAACTGAGACACAGAGACACATGTGTCAAAAGAGAACTTTCTATTTTAGTGCTCTCTTTATTCAGACCCATCCTTTTTTTTTTCCCTTGCTTTTTAAGTAGACTCATAGAATGGTTTGGGTTGGAAGGGACCTTAAAAATCACTTCATTCCAACCCCCTGCCATGGGGGGGATGCAGGGACACCTTCCACTATCCCAGGTCATTCCACACGCCATCCAACCTGGCCTTGAACACTTCCAAGAATGTGGAGTCCACAGACACTCTGGGCAAACTGTGCCAGGACCTCACCACCCTCACAGACACTTTCTATTCTACACCCTGAATTCACCTCTAGTAATCAGGGATTTGGGGTTTTGCAGGCACCCAGCCCTGCAACCCAAGAGCAAGGTAACCTCAGGGGCAACAGACAGAATAAAATTTGTCTTCCAAGGCTTTGACTATGGTAAAGTTTTCTGACTTTCTATAATTTGCCCTTGAACCCTCAGAAAAAGCTGCTGTGAATCCACCATCTCCCAACAAAGCAGGCTGTCCACACCTCCAAAATACCTGGGGCCACCCCTTACACCTTCAGTAGAAGTTGAAGGCTTTGTTTAACAAGTTTAAGAGGCATCATAAAACACTGCAAGTTCAGATTGAGAGCAAATTAGTTATCCACAAAATACCACCATTTTAGAGCACATTTCAGTTAATAACATGCAGACTCAAATTCCACACAGTTCTTCTGTCCTCTTTGTCAAAAAGCAGTTTCTGTGCTCAGCTCTTATCCATAAGTCTTTTGGCAGCATTTCTGGTGGATAAAGGGAATTAATACCTCTCCACCAGTGATTTCTATATTGCCTCAAAGCTCAGAAGCTTTCAAAGAAGCAGCTCAGAAGCCTTTTGAACATTTTTTGGTTGCTATTTTGGGTAGGTGGTGGTGTGGCCTCTGCTCTGGAAAATTAAAGTAACCATACTGAAAGTGGTTTGACCAGTCCATTGCTCAGGCTCCAGCCTGCCCATTGCAGTAAAAAAGGTAGAAAAAGTCCAGTGTTATGTCAAGCTTTCCCACAGGGGATGTTTCTTTGCAGCCCCAGGCAGTAAATGGTTTTAAATAAATGGCTGAACACCCTGTATACATTTCTATCTTTATGTAGTTTCTGTCACTTATTATCCATTTTTAATCCTGCTAGGCTCTTTGTCTTAATGGCATCTGATGAATTTCCCAGGTTAATTATGCACCATGTAAGAAAATATTTTACTTGTATCACTTTTAAATTCATTAGCTTTTAGTACCATTGTATAGCACTCTGCTTGCTCTTGATTTATGGGAAAGGCTAAATAGGATCATCTGACTGACCTCTCCTGGCAATTCACTCTCCTATATACCACTAACACATCACCTCTCATTTGTCTCTTAATCAATTTAACCTTCCCTCAAATGGAAGATCTGCCACACCTCTTATAACTTGCTCTGTCTTTCACTGGATGCTCTGTGCATCTATTTTGCCTTTTAGAACCAAGCTCTTAAGCATCCAAGGGGGAAGGATCCTTAATATTTTCATTTTTTAAGTCTTTACAGTTCTTAAAAGAATCAAGCTGCTTGTTTGTATCTGATTTCTGCTCTGCACTGAAGAACTGAACTGTCCTTATTGCCTGGACCAGGTTCACAAGGGAACTTGGGGAATTAAATGCTATTTTTGTCTATACAGAGAATGTGCCAGTGCTGCTGGCTTCTCCCTTGTGGCTACTTCACCTTGCAGCTCTCCAAATTTCCATCAGCAGCTTCTGCCACATAACCCTGGTTATCTGCTACCTGCCTGAACCAACTCTTATCTTGGTTCCTGGGCCCCTTGCAGTCTTTTACCCATAGGACATGAGCAGAGGCTGCTTCTTCCCTTTGTTGTTGCAAATTTAAAATGTCAGCTCAGGGACATGGACTTGGAACCTGCTACAAGGGTCCTGCCCAGTTAATCAGCTCCCTCAGCACAGCTGCAGTGTGGGGCTGTATCCTCACACTCCCCTGGGGAAGCACACGGGTCATGCTGTGCAGACTCTTGTTTTTCAGCTGGAGTAGCCACATTTTCACAGAATCACAGATTCCACACACCCCCAGACCACCCAGAGCTGCAGGAACGTAGAGCTGGTGACCACCTTGCTCCATAAGACACCCGAGTTCAAACAAAGCAACACAATAACATGGCTTACTCCACATTTATGGAGTGTTGTTGGTTGAAAAACAAATCAAATTCCCTCTTGTGTTTATGATGTGCATACCTCAAATGTGAGAACAGAAAATTAAGGCAACTACCTTAAACAAATACCCCCTAAGATGCAAAATACGAGCACCTTCCTGAGACCTCTGGTACTATTCTTTTTCACATCATGCCTCTTTGAAGTGCACATAGCCAAAAACACTGGCAGTGCTTTCCCTCTGATGCTGCAGTTTTTGAGAGTATTATGCATATTGCAGATGCGGTTTTCTTGCACTAGATTGAAAAAAAGAAATAATCTTATTAAAAATGTAAAAGGATTTCAGGGTTCTGTGCATACTCAGAGAAAAGAGAGATGTCAACAATAAACATGCCATCTGAACAATACGGAAGGACCTCTGTCCCATGGGCATAATAGATGTTTTATTAATAACTTGCTTTTATATATTTTTCTCATTTCCCAAAACAAAGGAGGGGGGGAATTAAAAAAAAAAAAAAAAAGAAAAAAAAAAAAGGATTTGAAAATCAAAACATTTCCTTGTCTGGACAATTCAACACCCTCCCTGAAACACAGGAGGATAAATAGAGACCTGATGCATTTTCTGGGTCTGTGTTCTCCTGTCCTGGGTGTATTTCTTACATCTGATGGCATGGGGGGAAAAGCCCCCCTGGTTCTCCAGGGTTTATCTTGGAGTACATAAACTCCAGCTAATGGATTGAAAAGGTGGGTCTTTTAAGTGGCTTCAGCAGACTCAGCACAAGCTGAAATAGATGTTACTCATTGTCTGAGCCTGCTGGACATGGTGTAAGAAAGGAGAGGGAGGACAGGGGCCACTTTTTTCATATTCTAGAAGAAACAGAGCAACTCTGACATAGCAAACCAATATTTTTCCTGATTTAAGTCAGTCTTATTCTGTCAAGTTTTTGCCTCTGGAATGGATAAAAGATACAAATGAGTCTTTGCTCCTCTAGGTACCTTCAACATGAGTGTGTGTCCAGACCCTCAGGTCTGGCCCATATCAAGTGATTAGGTCCAGGGAATGGTCACCCTCCAGAGGCATGTTACCCTCTTTATTTACTCTCTTTACCATGATATATTTTTACCTCACACAGAGCCTGTGTTTCAGGTAATTGAGACCTCTTTGGAAATGCTGTTCCTACAGTACAGGCCCTCAGTAAACCAGTTTTTCATCCCAAATGGCTTTCATAAAGCTAGGCAAATATGGCAGGGGGAAAGAGGGACATGGGATGAATTAAGGCATGAGGTGTTGGAACAATATGATCTTTAAGATCCCTTCCAACCCAAACCATCCTATGACTCTATTCTATGAAGGGAAAGAGAGTCTAAAGTAATTTTCCTCTTCCATTTTCTGCCACTGTACATGACCTGGCCTATTATAAAACAACACTTATATTTTGTTTTTTGGATAGCCTACCTGTACAAATAATGGAAAATATTACAGAAATAGATGCTGCTAGAGAAATCTGTGATGTTCTTAGAGGCCAAGGAAGAGGAGGGCTCCACCTCAGAAGCAACACCATTTATCCCTAAGATCATCAGTAGGTACTTGCTAGGAAAACATTGCTTTGGAGCAAGTAAAGAGAGATGAACCTTGAGATCCATGGCCAAAAGGTCTACAGGCTGTTCTCAGGCACTGAAAACTTTTTCCACTATGAAATGCCTATTTACTCACATAAGGCTTTAATTGCTTCATATCCCATATCTTCTCATCTGGGTAGAATAGTTTCTACCCAGATGAGATTTTACCCTGTGAAGGCCAAAACCTTTTTTAATTCTTTTCTTACCTGTATGGTTGGGGATTCATTCATAGAAGAATTGGAACATTTGACCCCAAACATGCTCAAGTGCAGAAGGAATCCTTTACTTGCACATCAGCTTGGGATGCCTTTTTCTGCCCTACACAAGAGCACTTTGCAAGGCTGCAGGGGTCACAAGCTGTGCTTCTTGCCTTTCCTATGGACACTCTCCAGTGAAAGAAACCAGGAAAACTCACTGGACAGAAAGGAAAAAGCTGTCTAATTAAGAAGCAAGTGTGCATCTGTCTCAGGCCACTTGCCAAGCATAATGTGGTGGGGAGGAAAATCACTGTGCTGTTGGAAACTGCTCCCTTTGGACTGGCTGACTCCAGAAGTGCAGGGGACAGACGCCTCTCAGTCAGATTCAGGACTTTCTGTGCCCACCTAATGGTGAGGAAGTTGTGGGATTTGTCAAAAGTACATCTGAACACAAACATGCCAGAGGTTCCTGAAGCTTAGGCAGCTCTGAATGCTACTCTGATTTACTTATTTAAAGCTACACCTTGCACTGCTGTGAAAATCAGAGGTATATGTGCACAGTAGCAGATGTGTCTCACTTTTATCTCCAGGAACCCATGGCCAGACTGTGACAAAACGAGCCCAGATGTGGCAGGTGTCACCAGGTGGTGGGAGGAAAAGGAGCATGGGAGGACTCTCAAAATGGATTGACAGTTCAGCAGGAAAAAGCCAGATCACTTGGGAAATTTGGAACATTCCATATTTTCTGATACCCTCCAAAGAGACTCTGCTCATGGAAAGAAGACTCCTGAAAACCTTAGACTGGAGCTTGATTAAAAAGCTATTCCTGCTCTTGAAGCTCATGCTATGTTGTTACTGTAGCCAGAATTCCATCTGTTCCTACAATGATTTTATTAATTTCACATGATATCCTTCTGAAGTTAATAAGGGAAGAGATGAGAACCAAAGGGAGGTATCCAGACACCCTGTGAACAAACAAGAGACCTCTCAGCACCATCCTGCCACTGCAGATGATGCAGGTGAGATCAGTGTCTATGATCTGATTTTGGCAACTGCATAATTTTTCAACCTTGATCTATCTTCTAGAAAGAAAAAAACAATCACTGTGGTACTGATTTCTCTTACACAGTCACTTTTTAGCAGTAAGGTCCTGCAGTGGCTTTTACCAACCTTCTGGTCTGAGGAGCACATGGAGAGACTGATGCAGAGCACAGATCAGATGTCAAAATCCCTTTTTACCGTTTTTCTCTCCTCTTCATCAACCAAACCTACAAATGCTCCAAGTACTGTCTCATGTTAGGTTAGATATTGGGAAGAAAATCTTCCCTGTGAGGGTGGTGAGGCCCTGGCACAGGTTTCCTAAAGAAGCTGTGGCTGCCCCACCCCTGGAAATGTTCCAGGCCAGGCTGGATGGGGCTTGGAGCAACCTGGGATAGTGGGAGGTGTCCCTGCCCATGTAAAGGGGGTGGAACAAGACAAGCTCTAAGACCCTTTCCACCCCAAACCATTCTGTGACCCTATGATTCTGTGAAATGCACGTGAGAGAGATCCCAGCTCACACAGAAACATCTTTGCTTAACACCCACCCCGTTGATGACTGTAACTTAATTACCGTGCACACTGTACCGGTGACAGTAAATATTAGTGCTGTGTGCTACAGAACAAATATCCCGTGATGAAAAATTCAAACGGTATCGAGCTTTTCATTAGTGCAGTAATGGCTTTCTCACACATTTAGCTCATTTTTAACTCGACCTGCTAGGGGAAGGAAATGACATACTTTCTGTTGAATAAGACAGCGCCGAGATTATGTGAAGGTGCGTTTTTATGGGTAAAGAAACGTATGCCACATTAATCTATTTTTATGCCTTGCAGTACGTGCTGATGAGTCATTTGAATGCCAAGTTTCATTAGTAAATTGGGAGTGATATAGGCAGCTCTGTGCTAAAATAAAAATGTATATTTCATTTAAGAATGCAAAAAAAAAAAAAATTTCAGCAGTGCTGCAGAATGTCTTAGAACACTAAGTAGGATGTAAGGATGTAAGAATTGAATCTTAGAACCCCGTTTATAAGGGCAATTTTGTATCCATAAAATGCACATTAGTAATACAATCTGCCCAATATTGTATTGTTCTATCATTTCTCTATGGATCATATTAGTCAGTGTCCTGTTAACATCCATTTTATCATACTGTCATAATATTATATTGAAATGAGATCTGGCACTTTTGGGGTCCTGTGCAAGATGAAAAAATGGGTCTCCAGCAGTCTTCCTCTTAGATATAATTGAAAAAGAGGCAGGCATGAGGGCATGCTGTGATTCACGCTGCCGGAGAGTGATCCGGAATCATTCAGATGATGAGTACATAGAGAATGCCGTGCACAGAAAGATGGCAATTTGCTGTACTAATGTTTTGAAAATGAAAATTTCTAGCTGTTTTGCAGAGGAGCTTAGTAGGAAAGGCAGAAGGAAGAAAAAAAAAAAAAAGATAAAATCTTTTATAGTTAAGTCAGATTATTTCTGTTGTTTTTGGAAAGGCTGCACAAAGCAATGTGCTTTCTGGAGAATGGTGTAAAGCATAAATGAACATTGCTTTATTGACCAAAATAAGTATAAAATACAGGAAATGGAAGGAAAACAGCAAGTGAGAAAAATTCTACAGGAGGAGTAGTTTTATTAAATTCTTCTGAGAAGCAGTTTTACAGAGGGATCCAGGGACACCTTTCAGGCTCCTTAAACAGAATCTTGGATCCCCATGGTGGCCACTTAGCCATAGGGATGGACACCCACAAACACCCAGTTCTTCAAGCCCACAAGCCTATATTTCTGCCATCAAGCCCAATTTCCAACAGCCAAGCTGCCTGACAAGTCCCAGCAGGAATGAAAACAATGCTTCTCCTTCTTTTCCAAATAGATTATAACTAATGATATCAATGTCCTATTCCTCTGGTGCTTCCACCAAGCTTTAATACTAACAAATAAATCAAACCAGCACTTCCAACCTTTGTTTAGTATCTATGCTGCCAGTACTGATGCACAGTCAGTATTAAAATGTTATTTTTATTTTTCTTCTTGTCCTTTGTTTTGACTAGCTTTGTTCTTGATATCATCATTTGGTATTAAATGAAGAAAATTCAGTACTAAATTATGTCCCTTTCTTCAGGATTTTTTTGTTAAAGACTGCCAAGCCCATGCAGCTGGCCTGTCCCCTGGAGAGTGACCCAGCCACCTGACCTGAGTCCTCTTCAAGGAATTGAACCAATCTCCTGCAAAAATCCAACTCTGTCTTTGGGACGCTGCGGATGTACTCAGAGATCTGCAGAGAGAGCAGGACCACAGGGCTTGGCTGAACCTTTCAACATCCAGGGGAACATTTCATCATCAAATACATGAAAAATAATCCAATTTAGTGAATATTCTTTTCAGAAACCACGCTGTACAGTAACAACTCCTCTATCTGTATGTTGGAGCAGACAGGATCAATTCCAGTGTTGCTCAGCAGGATTTAAAGCTCCTTTAAAATATGGTACATCCAATTTTTTTCCCTCCATTTTATAGTTTAAGTTCCTCCTGCTACCCCTCATCATCCCATGCCTTTGTTGGTGACATTTTTAAATCACCATTCCCTGTTCTTCTTAATGGATCTGGTTTTACCATTGCTATTTAAATTTTTTATAAGTCTCTGTACACTGAAACAGTCAAAGTGGGATCTTTCCAGCAGGAAGGAGGAGACTCCTTTGCTTAGGAGGAACATGTGTGCTTTGCAGGGCTCTGAGTGACCCAAAAAATAGATGGTTCCTGGGAAAACACTGTGAAGCACCAAGATGGGCAATTTACTACACGTGCAAGTCCAGGTGAAGAGGGAATCTTCAAGAAACTCCCATTGAGCTGAATTTGGGACCATTTTATAGCTTTCAGTTTTGAGGTCACAGTCACCCAGACTGGAAACTCAAAAATGACTTCAAAAAGGCAAATGCTAACTAGATTTCACACTAGATTTCATTTTACTTGGCATTACAGAAAGAATGCAGGTATTAAATAGACTGTTTCCTGTATACAATAAGGTTAATTAGTAGCAAGGGATGGAAATCAGTGTAGACATAACTCTTTTAGACAGGTATCAAAAATAATCCCCTGATCCCCACAGACCCCAGCTGCACTGAAAGAAGAACAATATAAAAGATTCTTTAAAAGAAATTTTTCAAACATTCTCCAGGTGTCCCAGCTATATTTAAATAGGCCTGTGGCCCCATGTGTACTCCAACCCTTTCTGCTCTACAGTTCTCTTGCTCCAAGTTAAATGAGCAGAGTACTTGCACAGAATTTTGAGGTGCAACATAAAGGATTTCTGTACAAAGAGACTGGGATTGCAAACTGAGACAGACAGGGGAACAAAAAGAAGAATATATTCTGGACTGAATGGGACTTCCCTAAGCTCCTTATCAATAAGGTTAATAAGGGTCCATGCAATTTACTGATCACTACGATGCAACAACTGGGCTAAAGCTATAAAGAAGCTGCACAGATACCAGCTTTTTGTGCTTCTCATGGCCCACCACATTAAAGTCCCTTTACCCTTCCCCTGTCACCCCACTCAAGAGAATAAACTCCAGTCTGTGTGATTGGCCTTGCTAAAATCCCTGGTCTGCTATTACGCTTCTACCTGCCCTAGTTAAGCAGATTAATAGTTATTTCCTTGAATTTGATCCTCCAGTCCCTTTGTAATTGAAGCAGTAATGCTCAGATATTTCTAAAAATGTATTTCTGAAAAATACATTTCCTTTTTTCTCCGGTTTAATTTTGTTATCCTCAATCATATGCATGATAGAAAAAAAATCCCAAACTTCTATCTCCTTTATAAAATACATGTCATATCAAAAAGGTGACAAGAGGGGGAAAAGTAATTAGTGAGTTCACAGAGTTCAGTAGAAAAGTTAAAATAGAGTAACACATTACTTTTTATGTTAAGATTTCACAAGACAAATCTTGCCTGTGTTTTAATTGCATGTGACCCTGGCAGTCCCACTCTGAAATGAAGTGCCGTAAAATTAAAGATGACAGACGCTCAAAACAAGTCTTGTGATCTTGATTAAACTACAAAGACCACACTTTTCTCTCTGCTGCAACTCAGATATGATGGGCTGTTTTATTTGGGGAATTGCTTCATTAATGCTTTCTTTGACTAGACATGTTTATTATAAAAAAATACTGAATATGGTGATATCTTGCATAGCTAAATAAAGTCTAAAAGACAAGTAAAAAATTAGGACTCTTTAAATAAGCTCAAGACCTAAATGTTTCTTTTAAAGATCATGGACAACTGTAGAAGGAGGTACCAAGCATGCACCTGGAGGTACCTGCACTGTTCACTACCTATCCTGAAAAGTAAAAGGTTTTTTTTAAAATTACATCTGTAAGAACCAAATTGATTCTTCTGACAGTATTATCTGATGATTATTTCAAGTTAAATTTCCACCAGCCAAAGTAAAAAGGGAAAAAAAAAAAAAA
>VZRH01001643.1:1796178-1813678 GCA_013397555.1 Urocynchramus pylzowi | reverse complement strand
GAGTAGGACATGACAACCAAAGCATGGAGTTAAGGTGAGCAATTTTTGAGTATACAACCATTTTCACATCACTAATGCTGCCTCAGGGCAGGGTCCAGAGGACACATCTCCACAGCTGTGGGGCTGTTGCAGTTGCTCAGCCAAAACCTTCCTTTCTCAGGAGCTGGACAGTCCATGGGGAGGCACATTACCATTCCAGTCCTCCCTTTTGAGTTAAATCTGGCACATTATTGCAGATAACTTGTGAGGAATTGCAACAAAATTGTCTAGACTCACACACAAACTGCTTTCAGGTGGCTGAAGGCAATTTGTTCAAAAGGTGACTTATTTAGTGGCTTTGATGATGATCAAACAACTTGGAATTAAATAACTGGTTGTCTGTAAGGTGCCTCCCAACCCTAACAATTCTATTATTAGAGTATATTCCTTTTATGTGTGATTTGCCATATTTTGAAGCAAGGAGAATCATGGATTTAGAGATACCTTGTGACAAGCAACACAGGATGCAAAATTTTCCCCTTAGCTCATCTTTGCAGTGGACACCCATGGCTAAAAAGGAAAGAGACCAAATACCAACTTCATGTTTACAAACACATTCTCATGGATGAAGTCCAACACCTTCATCACATATTTATCCAAGCCAGTGAGAGCACAAACCAGAAATCCACCTATTCTCTGTCACTCTGGTTGTAATCTTTCACCCAAGTAGATGGGTGGGATGCTGGATTTCCACTGAGGGATTTCCACACCTGGATTTCCAGTTGGAAAAGCAAAGGGATTCTGTTCACACAGCAGGTACAGGTATGTGGGCAGAGCACAGCAAGTGTTACAGTCTGTGAACTTCAGCATGGGAGTTTATTTGAGCACTCTGCACCTTCCAGGCAGGCTCGTGACTTGGCTTGCAGGTTCCCATGGCAAGATGACAATTACGGAATAGGTTAACTTCCTGCAGAGCCAGCCAGGATCTGTGACTCTCCATGGCATATAAAAGAAGTGAAAGTACAGCCAAAATAAATTCATTTAAAAATCTGAGCAAATAGACATGACATTTTTCTTGCAGTTTTTGACTGGCTCTAAATATATCAACAGTCTCTCCAGATCTGGTGCATGCTCCCAATAAACAGCTTTGGAGACTGATTAAAACACCACAGCTCTGCTTCCATGCTTTATCAATCCCATTAGCCATTTGCTGAATTGAAGCTATGAATTGACAGTGAACTTGGGGAGGGGGTTAAACAGCCACACAATGGGTCAACATTTGTCTAAGGGCTCATCTCTGCAGCAGTTTGGTTTCAAAATGAGAGGGTCTGTACTGCAGCTAATCAAAAGGACAATAGTTTTGTTTTCAATTCATACTGTACTTCAGGCCAAATAAAGTGGTCCCAATGTGTGCAGCAAAATCCCACTGGCTGCCTGAATATATATTTTTTTCCAAAAAAACTTTGTATTAGTTTGCAATTTTTCAATTGCTGGATGTTGTTCCAGCCTTGGCCCGTCCCAGTCTGTGGCAGTACTGAAGTTCTAAGGAATTTGGAGCATTTGCTTGCAAAATAAAACAAAAGGCATCTGGAAAAGGGTCAGATAACCCAAACCTGCAGCCTGAGCCTCCCCTTTTCATACAGGGAACCATGCATGCTGGAAAATCGTCCCCAAAACTGGAAAACACATTTGCCAATAGAGCATTACACACTGATTTTTGGGAGCATGTTGAACAGCAGATACCTTTCCATTATTCAGCTGTGTTCTGATCCAAGCAGGCCAAAACTTCTGCAATTATATTCTTACACACACACACACACACTCTGCACCTCAATATCTCAATATGAAAACAAAATTGCTTACTGAGTGCAATCACAGTATTAAATTAGCCCACTACCAAATGTACTAGGGGAGGATAAGGAGATGCCTTTATTATTTAAACTAAAAGTGACATGATTAATTTACCCTGATGGGATTCTATGACAGGGATAAAACAGGCAGTGAAAGACAAGGAGCAAAAGGGAAAGAGAGGGAGAAAAGCAAGTTTAGCCTGTAAGGATGCACTTATATATGTCCTTGTAGCCATAATAATGTTAATAGCACTCAAAAACCTGGTTTTTTCTAGCCTGTGAAGTGAGAGTTGAAGGTTACACAGTGTGTGTAACTCAGGTGCCAATGAGAGCTCTGAAGTACTGGGGAAATAATTTCATTTTTCTATTGGGGTATGAGTCATACAGAAAATATCAGAACTCCTTATTGGCAAAGAAAAGTGCTAAAAAAGGCTGAATTAAAGGTTACATACAATCTAGCTGCAAGATTTCAACAAATTACTGCCAGAAAAGACAACAAGTAGAATACAGAACTTGAATAAATAAGTTGTTCAGCCCACTGCTGGATTAGGAGTCACCATAAGGCCTATGAACATAACTAAGGCCATGGAAGAGGGAAAACTCAGAGTCCTTCCAGCAAACCAGGTAAGCTTCAGAAATCAAATCAATACATTGCAACAGCAACAAGGGTGAATGTATTGTTAGTGCAAATAAAATTTACACATTCCCATTCTGATGTTAACAGCTAAAGCAAACATTTGACAAATCCTAAATAAATTTTATTGACAATGTTAATGCAATCCACCACCATTGCCAATCCATTTAAAAATAGTAAAGGCATTGTAATTTGAGCCTCTCAAATCTCTATTTCTTAATATTGGTGTTATCCAATAAAACACATCCACTGACCATAATATCTATTTAAAAATTTACTTCCTGCTTTCCTAAGAAATTAAACCAAAAAGCAATAAACATGGTTTATGCAAGCCTTGGCAGTTCTATAGTTCTGCTTGTTACACATGAGGCAGCTACAGAGAGGACAAGGTAAAAAGGAAGGGGGAGAAAAAGGGAACTGTTTGCCAGCATATTATTTTCAAAGCATTCACTTCAGGGAAGGGTAAGAGTAATACAAGCTATGTTATTCAAGCATCAGATATAAATACATGGATTGTAAAATACCCACTTTCAGATCTGAAATCTAAGTAAAACAATTTATTCTGCCACAACCCTCTTATTACCCTTTAAATTTAGCCAAAGTATTCCCTGCCAAAGATAGATGGAAACATGATGAACAAATCCATCCTTCATGTACTCCAGCAAGAAATTTAGGTCCTATCTTCCAGTCACTCATTTACATATAAAGAGATTTGCTAAAAATTAATAGTATTTTCTATTTTTATCTTTGTAAAACTTACATAAATCAACTAGAGTGGATTAGATTTAGCTCAGAAATGATGCAGAAGTGCACTCTGACATTGTCCTGTGTGCAGAGAGAATTTGGTACTTTTCTCTTCTGGAATCACTTGCTTGTGAAAAAACAAAGCAACTGAGAAGGGTTTGTGCATTTGGAGTCTTTCAAAGAAGAATATCTTTGTAAAAGGTTTTGGGGTTTTTTTATTTATCCAAAGTGTTTTCCCAAGGACATTCATACCAGAAAGCTGATTATCTTTCCTAGAGTCCACCACTGATATCCTCCATATTTCAAGCTGAAGAAATGGTCATGCATTGATATGACTTCATACTAAGATCTATGCAAGTAATAAAAATTACAAAATAGATATAAATATTTTTATTGCTTTCAAATCCCTAAATCCAAAGGAAAACATAAGGACACTAACTACTCTTACACTGTGGTTCCATAAATGAACTGAGCAGAGGCTGGAATATTTGAATCAAGAAAGGTCTCTTAATCTGCAATGCATTGGTACTACTGAACTAGTGACAGCTCATGAAAAACCCTGATCCCACAGTTCTGAATCAGTTCCATTCCCAAACAAAAGTACCTGTAACATCTGGAGTGAAACTGGAGCCACTTGGCATTTTCTCATGAAAACTTGCAGCAAAGAATTTACTGTAAGTTTTGACTTTAAATGGTTTCATTTACTCCCTGAAAATAGTTCAGACTTAGCAAAAAACACCCACTATCTGATTTCATATGCTTTGGAGGTGGGACTGGCAATTTCACTGAAGCTGCAAATGAAGCTGAAATCTCAGAGTTATAAAGCTAAACAAAACAAAAAGAAAAATGTGTAAAATTCTGTGAAACAAATTATGTGAATTTTGCACAGCTGTACTCAGGGCATAACTGTAAATGAAAAGACCAAACTAATTAGATTATAAGCAGTTGATCTGCCTTATATTGTTTTATCATATGTAGTAGGTATAATATCTCCACATGAATGACTTGAAGCAAGTCATCAACATACTGTGTTCAAGAAAGCTGATCAGATTAGAAAGACCTTGTAAGTTATGCTCGAAGAAGATGAGATTGATGATAACTTCCTACTCACAGTTACACCAACAAAATTGCTTCATCTCCATTAAACTTCAGGTTTCTGGAGACACTGTGTCCTGACCAGACCAAATTAAACACAGGAGTTTATTAGCACAAAGCAGACACTGATGTGTCAAATGACTGGATGATATTTTGAATGGGTTTCACAGTGTCTTTTTAGGAAATCCAATAATAAAAAAAAAAAAGAGAATCATTTTAGTGGCTGGTTTCCAGCGATAGGATCAATGAGCAATATTCAGGTTTCTGGCTGAAAGCCAGATGTAAAGCATCACTGTAGCCCTTAAATATAGCAAGCTTAATTTTAAGCCTAGGAATAGTCCCACTGAATTTCCCAGTCTTCACGTGCTTAAAGAGGAGTTTGTGCACATGCACTTCTGTGGAGCAAGGCCAAGGCAGATAAAGTTACTGGCATATTTCTCAGTCTCACTGCAGACACCACATGGAAAGGCAACAAAGTGGGAAAGCTAAAAAAAACCCCTTGTCCCTAAGTGGGGGATGCAGTCCATCAGCAAGGCTGCTTCTTGGAAATCCTCTAAGAAGGACCTCTCAGATATCCACTTAAAATATGTGGCAAAACAGAGCCAGTCCAGGGAACAAACATCTTCCATCCTGTTGCAAAGTGTAGACAACACAGAGGACGTGCAAGATTTTTGCAATTTTTGCAAGAGAAATTAGAATCTAACATTCAATTCTCTCAAGGAGAGAATTTCTCTCCTCCTACTTTTAAGGTGATAGGAGGCCACTCATTTTTTTCATTTTTCATTTTTACGAAAGGCAGATGAAAATGTCAACAACCTGAGCATATCTTTCTCAAATTAGCAAAACACGTGAGGTTTCATTGCACAGAAAAATAACATGAGATGCTCTGGGAACATGCAGCAACGTGGGTGGCCACGATGAAGAATAAGCTTTGGAGTATTTATACAGCAAATAAATATTCACAGACACTGCTATTCCCACTCACTAAAGTTTTGAAAGACATTATTCTCCTACAAGACAGATAAGAGAGAAGAGGTGGGGGGTGAAGGGAAACTATTATGGAATGAGGAATAAAGGCCAGAGCCACGAGCACAAGATTGATGTGAATACTACAGTAAGCAAAGACCAATTCACTGCTTAAGGGTGTCAAAATGCAGTCCTGGGAGAGAAGAAGAGGCTGAGAAATGAGAAAAGAAAAGGCAAGAGGAGGAATGTATAAAGAACAGCAAATATTAGGGAAATGAGGAAAAATAGAAGGAACCAAATGTCACCCGAAGGGGGTACAAGTGCAATTGCTTCTCCTCCTTGGTTAATCCACAAATTAATGAAACCAGAGCAAGCATAAAAAATAAACCATTATTCTACAGGTTCAGAGGTGAATCTTATAGGTCTCCCAGAGTAAAGGCAGATAAGAGTGAGAGAAATAGCAGTGCCAGAGCATACAGCACAAGGACATTACAGCAATTTTTTTTTTTCATTCACTGCTTTTACAGGAAATCTTGCAAGTTACAGGATTCAAGGCAAGGCACTGATAAACTGCACTTTCACATTATTTCACTAAAGCTACACAGGTATGTAGAGTTTCTCAAGTGATGAAGAATCTGAATGGTTCTGCAAAAACCACTCAAATATTCATATATGTAAAAAAATAATTTATAAGCTTTGACATTGAATATCAAATATTTAAATAAAGTTTCTTGTCCTAATTTTTATTCGCTGACATGGTATGCATATTTTATTGTTTATTTTTTCTAAACTCTTATAAAAAAATCTGTTAAATTAAACTCAGTTAACTTTTATACTGTGAGATCCCTGTGTGCTTTTAGAGAAACAGAACCTCATTAATATCAACACCATCCTACAGGTTTCATTCTGCTAAATTTGACAGGGCTTCTTCAGAGGTAACTTTCCCTTTATTGACTTAGAAACACAGTTGGGGAACCTTTTGTGACATTGTGAACCTAAGCATGAGACTTAGGGGTCGGGGGTTTTTTCCTCCTCAAATTTGAGATGTTATGAGACCATAAAGTGTTTTATCATGGCTTGAGGGGCTCTGAGATTCTCTTCATTATTTGCTTCCAATCAGAAAATATTGAGCCAGACAGTTAATTCCAAGTTTGCGATTTAAAAGAGAGAAATGAGCAAATATTGAGCCTATCCCTAATTACCCTCTATATTTCTGAATATGCAAATTTGAATGTACTTGGAATTTTCTCTAAGTGATTTGGCAAGTATAAATTACCCTTGCCCTTAAGACTCTGAGCTTCCACAGACAATGCATCAACAGTAGGTGTTAAAAGGCTGCAGCTTCACTCTTAACAATCAATACAAGTTTTCAACAGGAATACACTTAGCCAGCATTAATGCAATTATATTATGTTAAATAATATTAATACCAAAGGCATGTCCATTGCTGGCCCACACCAAAGACATAACATTCCTCAACAACTGTCTCTACTGTTTAAACATTCACCCAGAACAGAAAACTCAAACATTTAAGTATGTAAAAAAAAATAAAAACTTGTAAAGTTGGACATTAGTTCTTAGATTAACTTTCTGGTCCCAGTTTTTTTAAATTCTGTTCAATTGCTGTTTCATCATTTCTGTAGTTTTAAATCAGTTGGGTAATTTATAGATCATGTTCCAGAAAAACAAATCTGTTTTTTACATCTGCAGATATAAGAAAGAAGTTGCCCATGCTCTGTATAGAAAATCTCTGTGGTGACACAGGGGTAAAAACCTGTCTGTCACCTCCAAGCACCTGTATCTGGATGTGGGAGATTCATCCATCTTTAAAGCCCCCCTGCCAACCCAGGGGTAGTTTATCAGAATTCATGCTGTGAATATCTTGGTGTTTGTTGCCTGCTGATCCCATTTCATGGGATGGGCTGGTGAATTTTGTTCCTTCCCAAGCCCCAGCCTGCCAGGTGCAAGGCAGGGTCTGAGGTGTGTTCAAAAACACTCAAAGTTATCTCTTACAAAAGCGACTCGATGAAGATTCCCAAATTAAATTTCAAGAAACTGGGGCCATGTTTTCCAGTGCAATTATGTGCCAGTATGGCACCAACAGTGGTTTTCAAATCACTCACTGCCAGGAAGCAAATAATATAAATCCAAACAGGATGTTCTGGGCAGGGGCTAAAAAGCTTTGCCTGGTATTGTGAACTATCCAAAACCTCCACAAACTACATTAAAACACTCCTAATGTGAGAATCACACCAGTATAGAATATTACACCTGCATTAACAGTTTTGAAAATCCCATTGATTGTCCATGTACAATATTAAGTATTCTAAATGCATTCTTTCATATTTGGCCCTTAATTCTTCCAGACCTTGAGGACACAAGCTGGTAGCCAAAAGGATGGAGTAAATGCAGAGCTTTACGGATATACAGCTTTTAATTTCCAAATGCATTTTTAACTGCAATGAATTAATTCCTGGTGACATGAATAATGACATTTTTCTTTCAAAAGAAAATTTCACTGATCAGGAAGGCATGCAGAATGACAGCCCATGCTGAAAAAGCATCTCATTCCCACCAGTGTCTCCAGCTATATTTCGCAATTCCATGGTCCATAGTCTTTCTCTGTATTAGAGAAATGCTTCCCTGTTGAAGGGACATAAAATGAACACCTCATAGAGGAGTTCCTAAAATTTGAACAGGCATTTGAATGTGCCAAGAGTAGCAGCTGTTTTTGCCAGAAAGGAAATCTGGCAGGCATTTAGTCACAAGGTCACTGCTTATGGGGCTTTCCCAAGAGATGTGATGGAAAGCAAGAAATGTTGGCATGGCACTAGGACAGGTTATCCTTGATGAACTGGAAGGAGAAGGCTATTTTGGCCACAGGCACTCAGCAGCAGTTTCACTTTAGGGAGGACTGCACAATTTATTTAGCTTTTTTGTTCGCTTTCCCTGTGTTTCAGGTTTGAAAAGACCCAAAAAAGTCATATTCACCCGTGCAGGAAGAACTCATGTAACCAAAAATCAGACATGGAGGCATCATGAAATGTAACTGGATATGGCCCTATGGCTATCCACACTCTGTGGAGATTTAAATGCTTCCTGAACTAAGTGACCTAAAACTGTGTGGGCCCCTGTGAATTCTGCAGTTCTGTAACCCTGGAATTTGCTGTGGAAGCTTGCAGGAGGATTATAAATTAGAAACTTCACTTCTCCTGAAAGCATTGAACTGCAGACCCTGCTAGTGGTCTAGATATGAAAAAGGGCTGTCCTCATTGTCTTGCAAAAAAAGGGATGGCCTGGCAGGTTGTAAGGGGAAATGGCACATTCCTCTTTCTTGATATTAGCTCTGAAACGCTGAAACAATAAAGTGCATATCAACATCCCCAACTATTTGCTTCCTGGTTGAAATGCTTGGCTGAATGCTGGCTTTTCCAACCACACATTGCTAAACTCTCAACCAAGGCAATGATACATCCCAGTTGCATCTCCAAATCCCAGTGGATTCAGGAATGAGCAGAAAGCCATCCTGCTATTCCAGCACGCTTGTGGAGCTGCTCCTGATCACACCCCAGCTATCAGCTCTTGAGCTGTGATTCAGCTGGTTCCCCAGGAGCCCTCTCAGCTCCAGCTCTGGATACAGCAAAGCCTTGCAAGACCCTGCATGGGACATGAGGGAAGGAAGTCCAAGCCAAGGTCAGACACACCCTCCATTCCCCATGCCAAACACCTGACCATCAATGCCAGCAGCTACCCCCAGCTGCTTTGCAGGAATTGCATTTCTAGCACAAGAACACGTGCTAAACTGGAAACTGAAAATAAGAGGATATATGTTACATTTAACTGCATTAGATACGAAAGTTAACAAGCCATGGCTAATGGTTGTATTACTAATTTCTGCAGTTGCATCAAAACTCCAGTTCTGAAATTACCTGGGTCACCTCTACTGCCCATTTTTCAGTTTCCTGGGTGACCAAGGATCTTAGAAAGGTTTATTGATGAATTTAGCTCTCACTTAGTGTTATTCACTGGTCTTTGCTATCTATGATGTCATTTGTTCTGACTGGTTTAAGGGTGGACAAAGCACCTGAAGACAAGGGCAAAGGAATAAAGGAGATTTGTGAAAAGCAGTGATGGGAAACTCAAAGCCCTCTGAAGTCAATGCAGAGTACTGTAGTATTCACCCACCTCTTATTTATTGTGAGATTAAAAGCAAAAAAGCATTATGTAACTGTGAAACATTACTATTATTCTGATACTTAGACAAATGCAGACAATAAAACACTATTATATGAAGTAGCTATCATGGGAGGATTGCTTAATGATCTGGTTCTAAAATGCTTCCAGAGGAAGGTGCTTCTGATCTGAAAACTTACCAAAAATAATTTAATCTTTTTTGTCAAAATTCCTCTCCCACCTTTTTCTGTTCTGCTTCTTGTTCTACTTGGTGAGTGATGTATTTCTTCCTCCCTATCTCTCCAAACGTGTTGCATGTAAAGGTCAATTCTCTTAACACAGCTTCTGCCCACTCTTCAGCTAATGCATTATAGCACATTATCAAGTTTCCAAACAATTGTTCACTTTTCATTAGAATGTGCTAGGTTTCTCTCCTTCTGCAGTGTTAGTGAAAATGGTGTTGAGTTGTTGACTAGTAATAGGAACAAGCAACTTCTGCCCTTAGAAGTGGGACGGAATTGATTCATCTTATTAAAAACAGACTTTGTGGAAGCTGGAATTTGTGCTACAAATGTTGATGTTATGAATGTGCAGATAGCTAGTTTTCCAGGATATCCTAACATTTCTATTTTCATGAGTCATTTTCAGCTTCTCATACATCATCTTAGGTCACATTACTTCACGTTGATGTGATAGAAACGTAATGTGCTAAGTCAGGAAAACTAACTCATACCTGTAAAAGATCCTTTTTTCCCCCACCATCTTTCTGCTATTATCTGCATTTTCTCATTTTTCTTTCTTCAAGAAAAAAAAAAAAATTAAACTTTACTTCCATTTCTGTGCAATGAATGGAGGCCACAACTGTGAAAGAAAACAAAGCTTCAGGTTGGCAAAGAAAGCAATGATCAGGAACTGAGATAAAGAAAGCTCAAGAAAATGAACTCCAGACATAACAGTTGAAAAAAGTTAGATATACTGATGACTACAAAACTAGTTTATGTAATATATATTTTATATCCAAACCAAACAGCTCTTTGAACATTATTGAGGCTATTATTACTTTGAAATAAACATTAGAGAGCTTCAAAGCCAGAGCTACATAATACCCAGTACACATTTACATTTACATCAGAATTAGGATGCAGGTCTTCACAAGCTAATCCACTCCACTGAACACAAGCACACAAAACACTGTACAACAGACACTGCACTCTTACATGGGTGGAAGTATCAGTGTGTTGTACATTTGACAAGACAGAGATGGTGATAAAAACTCTGTCCAGAAGGGCTGGACCCTGCAGTGGTGAAAGAGCCCAGGGCACAACTGCTACTCGACTGTGGCTGATTCTGAATGAAGAACTATTGCTCCATGGTGCTTTCTCTCTCCTGATCACATTTCTCCACACTCTCAAACACACCAAAAGTCCCTTTAGATACTCCAAAACTGGACCTGTTGGTTTCCTGAACCCAACCTCCTGCCATCCCCATCAATCTTCTAATCCAAACCAGAACTTTATCAAGCTCCACCTTGATAAATATACTTTATTGCTCAAATTTGAATGAAATTTCTGCTTTATCTTGAGCACCTCCTTTCTCTCTTTCATACCTGGGACCATCCTCCTGCAAGCAGCTGCAAAACCACTTCTGTGCTCAGCTCAGCTCCAAAACCCCTCCTGCGATGCCTGAAAAAAACCTTGACAATGTCTTGGCTACTCATGTACTGAGACTGCTGTCTATCATGTTTATAAATATTGTCTCATCTCTTCTCATACCATCTCGTCAGCCTGTGCCATCTGCTGCCTCCTGTGACATGTGCAGACTGAGCTCTTCACAGCAGCAACTGAGCCTTCTTCTGTGCTCGCACTCAGCCCCACCAGTGCTCACCCACTGCACGGTCCCCCAAGGCCACAACGATGCAGAAAATCAACCAAGTTGATGAGAAAATCCCACCCTACCTTCTCTCCCTTCCTCTTCCTGTTGTAGGAGGAGCCCCTGGACAAACCACACGGGGATCCACACGGGAAGGAGCATGGCAAGAGGTGGAGGGAGGTTGTCCTCCCCTCTGCTCAGAATGGGGATGTGCTACAGACATAGAAGGTGCAGAAGAGGTGGCTGAGGCCATCAGAAGCCTGGAGAACAGGACCAAAAAGGACATCCTGGGGATGATGGGCCTGTTTCATATATGGAAGAGGACACTAGAGGAAAATCCAGTCATAGCTCAAACCACTGCTCCCAAATGATGGAGCAAACTCTTCTCTGTGGAGGCAGCAAACAGGACAAAGGGCACAGGCCACAGAGAGCAGCTTGGGAGGTTCAGGTCAGACATAAGGAAATTCTTATTCATAATCCTCATGATGGAGGAGGATCATCCCAGACAGGTTGTGAAGTTTCCTTCCCAGAGCATTTCCAAAGCTCTGCTAAACACTTCTAACTACTGTTTCCCTTTCTGCCACTTCCCAAGCAATAAAAGTTAAATATATATTTCATCCTGATAAAATATTAAATGTTTTAAATGCAATGAGACTCTTCAAACACGTGCAACTTTCCATGAGGAATGCTAGATATCCTTTAAAATCTGGGAAATAAACTATTCTCCTAATTGTTCTCAATATATTAGCAACTTCTTTCCAAATTCTATATATCTAGATATTTGCATTAAAATATAAAGGGTCATATCTATTTTCTTGAGGTGCTATAAGTTTTGAAATGGCAAAGAGTAGACGGAAAAAGTCTCCTTCCATCTGCATCACAGAAGTTATCCCCAAGACTTTTCCCTCTCTGAAGTTGTCCACATCAACATATAGTTTTTATAAACACTATATCATGTGGTTTATGCAAATAAAAGCAACTTTATGAAAATAGTGTGCATGAGTACCTGTGTGCAGATATATGGAAGTAAGCAGCAAAAAGAAATCCTGGACATTCAAAACCATTACTCAGGCTGGAGAGACAAAAGAGGATTTTTACTCTTGCTGCTGTAATACATTTTATATGCTGCTGATAGGTATGACTTGGAAATGGCAGCAGGAAAAGGAGTATTACAGCTGTTCTCTCGTGGGGTGAAACTGGTCCCTCAGAGTCTCTGAAAGCCCTTTAAGGCCCATATTTTAGGTGAGACTTTTAGAAGTAGATGACCTCGGGTGCTGAAGTTAATTCTTCCTCTAGTCCTTCACACTATTTACTTCCTGAGTACATTTCAAGACCTTACCTGTTTCTCTCATTTTTCAAATGAGATCTGCCTTATTTATTGTTTGCCTGACAAGTTGCAGTTTCCTCTGTTTTACTTGATAAACAGTCAGACTGAAATTCATTATTGCCAGTGTGTTTAATTTCATTCAGTGTGAGCTTGTTGGGCAAAGACAGGAATATACAGAAATAAATATACAGAACATATGATTTGAATGGAAGGAGAATATTAGTTACATGAACACTACTGATGTGACTAAATGCACAGATCTCTAAGTCTCAAAAAGAGTGAGTTTTAACTTGTGGTAGGTCAAGGATATCCATTAGCAGCATCTCCCCTCTGCCCCTGAACACTGCAGTGGAGCAAAATCAGACCACCAAACTACACTAGGTCTCTTTCTCACACGGTTGAACAACTCATGCTAAATGAAAACCAGGATGTCTTGAACACAGCTGTGTCACTCCAGACCTGGAGCAGAGCTTACTGGCATAGCAATCCCAAGTTATGTGGTAAAGTTCTGAAAATCCCTTTTTTCCCGACTCTCTCTCCACTCTCTCTCTTTTTTTTTTTCTAATTTTTGTATAATGAGTGTTTAAAAGCTTAGCAAATAGAGTCCTAAAAATGTAATTGTAGCTTGGTAGCACTATTAAATATGTATACTGTGGTCTTTTTGACAATTGGTTTAATCCCTTTATAAAGTCTTCAGAAGTTCCATCACAGAAGCATGGATGCTGTTTTGATCTATTTATTACTCTTAAGTGCTCAGAGAACTGTCCCTATTTTCTAATTAACACTTTTAAAGATAAAAAGCTATGTATTAAATCAATCTGAATGATGGTTGTTTGTGAATCCCACAAGATAAGGCAATTTGCATGTTCACTTTGTACTTACAAACTAAATCTGCACATCTCCAAAGCAGCTCCTTATAATGTAAACCTTTTGTGAGTATTTGTAACTTAAAAGAAAGTTTGGCCTAGTACAGAGGCAGTGCCAATTATCTAAAGGACTTCTTTACTGAACACGATTAAGATACAAAATTATTAGGTTGTTATTTTACATTGTTTGCAGAGAAATTTGAGGAAACTACTTTAGGAACGTTAAGTGTTCTCCTGTTTTGCTTTCTTTCCTTCTTTTTTTCTGAACATGTAATAACATGAGTGCATTAATGAACAAGCAACCAGTCCAAACAGCAGCCAGTTTCCACATCACACTCAAGTTCAACTTCCTTTGACACGAATTAAATAACTGCTGAATCCAACTGTTCACCATCCTGGCTGAGCATTTAGCTGCAACTTCAACTCCAAGACTTTATAAACTGAATTTTAATGTAAACACTAAATTAGAACAGTGATGTAGCGACGGAATCCAGTTATGATTACTTAGCACAGTATAACAGAAATACATATGTATTAACAGAAATAGATATTTCACAGCAGTGAAATGGTCCCTGATCTCTGAAACATCTCCACCCTTGTTAAGAAAAAAATCAACAAAGCTGTATCTTCAAAACTCTCTTGTGAAGATGCATATTATTATTTCCAGATGGCAAGAACATAACAAGTATACCTATGAGACAGTTTTATACTCTATTTGTTCTTGAACATCTCATAAGAAATTATTTCCTTCAGGTTTTGCAGTCTGCTTTCCACCACTGCCTTGACTTCTCTATAGCCACAGGTCCAAGCACAGGCAAGAAGAAGGACAAACAATTGGTCATGGCTTTTACTCTAGCAGGTCTGATTATGGCTCAGACATGGGATATCTCTTCAGCCTCATTTTTGGAGTTCCTCATCTCTTTCCACAAGCTATTTAGGAAGTGGAAAGTCATGACATAAAATACTTATTACACATTTGGTACCTCTCTTAATAGAGTTTCTATTATCATCTTGTACCATCATTGAAAGGTGGGATTTTTATATTAAAAAAAAAAATTTAAATCCCACAAATCTCCCTGATCTTCAAATCAGTGATTTTACCCTGAATTCAGATTATTTTTCCTGACCCTGACCACAGTGGCACACAGTCTCTCTACATTTACCTTTCAGATAGCTTCAACACCCGACCTTGAATGTGCTCTATAAAAGCCTCCTATATTCAGTGATAGACCACTGTGGGTATATTTTTGTCCTGGTCTTGCAACTACACAATCAAATTTTTGTGCTCCAGGGTTAATCTGGGTCAGAAGGCCCCAAGAATGCACATCTGACACTCCTAATCTAATTCTGGAAACATGAGATTTGCAGACAGAAAATCTCTTTCTGGGAGCAGAAAAGAATGTCAGACCCACTGGGACACTGAAATGACTTTCAACTATTTTTCACTTTTATGATTTTAATCCAAGGACCTCAAAGCACATTAATTTGCAGACCCCTCTACACACCTGTGTCACACCATATACATTATTCTACCTCATAGAAAAGGGAAAACAGGGGCATTTCCTTCTCTGAGTTCATTCAAAGACAGAATCACACATGCAGTATCCAGAAAGGATCCAGGAAAATAATTCAGGAGGCCACATTCTTCTTGATGATAGAAACTTCACTGAGATGAGGGTGGGAAAGGCAGGATTTGACTTACTGGGAATGTGTATTATGGGAACTTGCAAATGGAAGATGGGTTTCTATCTGAAAGGAACATCAATGAAAGTGGAAATACAGCACAAAGACTTGTAACAGTTCACAAAGAGAATGGAAATATAAATGTGACAGTTATCAAGGGCTGGATTTTTTTACCCAATATCACAGAATTTCAAGTGACTCATAAACCTAAGATTTGTTTTCAAGAGTGACACATCACAGAAGACACAAATCCCCAGTTCTCATTAAAAGCTGATGAGATTAATCTAGGTTATCTTTAAACTGAGTGGCTTGAGAGCATGTCCAAGACTGCAGTCTCCTAGAAACATCCCAGCTCCACTCTGGGACAACAGCAGATATGATTTTATCTTCGTCCTTCTCCAGACAGTCTGTTTTCCATGATTGGGAAATCTGCCATCTTCAGCCAACCTCTTGGTGTGGGAACTGAAGGACAAGCACTTGGATCACATTGCCCAATGATGCAAATGTCAGTTAAATGGGATCACAAAGTCCATTTTTCATCTAAACTCAAAGCAGGGAACATAACTTTTTCACCTCCACCTCCCCAGTTAAAAATTTTAATGAATTGTAGCCAGTTTCTGCCCATCACCACAACAGTTTAAATCATTCAGCAGCATCTTTGCATCACCAAAAAACACCTTCCTCCAGTGTTGGTTCATATCATAGTGGAAAACCTGCTTCCCAAGCCTCAGACTCCCTTTTGGGCCACAGCACCACACACAAAGCAAATTATCTTTTATAGAACAGGCTAAAAGAGAAGTCAGAAAAGCAGCTGGGGTTGTTTTCACTAGACATCCCTGTAAAACCTTTCACCAAAGCTCCTGCTATTCAAGCAGTACCTCAAGCATATGCTATTACTTGGTCCTTTGCATAAAACCATAGCTTTTTCTCACATTGCCATTTATTATTTTTTTCCATCAGTTGAAGAAACTTAGGTAGGCTAGTAGAAATTAGCCTAGCCTAGCCAAGCCAAGCTAGGCAGAATGAGTGGGCACAAACCACGCCGAGAAGGGGCCAAGACATCCCTTGGCAGGAGCTTGGGGTGGCTCCACAGGACAGTCTAGCAGAGCCACATGGAGAGTGTTGAAGGTGCCTGACTCACATGACAATGAATTTGACATAGTTTCAAGAAAGCAATTAGTCATGAACAAAAACTGGTCTTTGTTCCATACTCAGGCAATGAAAGAAAGTCAAAAAAAGAAAGGCATTGAGTTTCCCAGACTGGGATTTGCCAACCTTCAGTGAGGGCAGACTGAAGCTCTTCCACAATAAAGATCTGTCATAGTGGGGAAGAGTGAGAACAACCCACAAAATGAGCATCAGCTATATTTTCTATAAGTTTTTGGTTTGTTGGGTTTTTGGTTTTGGTTGTCTTGGTTTTTTTTAAGGAGGAACTAAAGCCGTCATCCCAATCCACACTCTGTAGGAGACAAAGCATATTGATGGTTTGGTTACTAAACACACTGTGAATTTTCACAGTGGATCAGCAGAAAGTTATGAAGCACAGGTGTTCCTGTAATTGTGATACATTGGGAAAATTCATACTGTTAAATGAGCCTCAGCTTCACACTTCCACCTGTGTGATGTGGAAATGTACTGGGGGTACACGGGGATATAATAGAGGATATGTAGGAATGATTACTGGCTGGTTCAGGACCTGCTAGGGTTTATTTCTCTTAATTTGTCTGAGTGTGTAATTTCTGCATTTGTATTTACTGCCATCGTAAAGTGGGAAATGTGTGTTACACATGCTGGTAAAAATAATGATAAAATGCACAAAAACCAAGTTAATACACTGAGTAGAAAAGAAACCCTGAAAGCTCGCACGCCAAAGGAAATCTAGAGAGTCTTTATGAAATGGAAAATATTTCAACAAGAGAATGAAAGCATGGGGTATTTTTTTCCATCACATTTCAATTCTACTCAACAGTTTCTTGTTTTCATTTTCTATGCGGAAGGAGGGAGGAGATGATTCAAGAATGGGAAATGTGGGAAATGCTAAAATGCAGAAAGATGAGGTCTTGAAGCAGGTGGAAGGAAATATCTACATGGATTACCTGATGCAGAACATGAGAAACAAATGGAGAATGCTGGCATATAACTAGATTTATTTTCCTTTAACAGGTGTTATTTGGGATGAGAATTGGAGAGGCAGAATTTCTTAATTTTATTCCAGACCTGTCAGAGTTTCTCAAGTGAGTGTTTCAGGACTATAAAAGCAAAGAAAAAAAAAAAAAAAAAAAAACCAAAAATAAAATAAAAAAGGAAAATAATA
>VZRH01001643.1:1728209-1775990 GCA_013397555.1 Urocynchramus pylzowi | reverse complement strand
AAAAAAAAGCCTCAGCAAGATTCATGCATTTTTCCAGGACAGACCCCTGAGTGTTACAATAGCCCTTATCTCTGCCGAATTATAGTCTGCTGGCTCTGCTCAGGATCAGCTGCATCTCGTCTCTAATCCAGCAGTGAGATGAGACCAAGAGGGGCAGGAGGGGAACCGGCGGCTTCGGTGACAGTCGGGCTCTTACAACTCCCAGCTCCACTTGATGAGTTGCAGGTATTACTCAACTGATTAGTATCTAAGAGAAATAAATATCTAGGTGAAGAGCAGCTGGCCTTAGCTCACAGTTAGATAAGAAAGAAATGGCAAGAACGGGAAAACTGGCAGGAGCAATAATTTCATTTTTACTGAGTACTGCTTGTTCAAGGGTGCACAGGAAGGTGCATGTTCTCACATCCAAGCTGGTTTATGAACTAGAGCTGGAAAAATTAGCCAGATATAGTGCAGGTTTCAGTCCCCAGGGCAGACTGAACTTCTTACTCTGGCACTCGATGCATGTGTCAAAATTTCTCCTTTTTTCCATTGAAAGGCTACCACAATAACAATATTGTGGGATATAAATACAGGGAAGGTCCTGACAGCCCTTCTCCACCACCAGGACATCACAAACACCTTACTGATAACCTGCCCTTTGCTCTGCACACCCACCCCAGCCCAGCCCTGCTCTTGGGTCCCAGATCCAGCCCCATGGGCACCATCTGTTCTCCACAGCCCCTGGGGGCAGCTGCACCCAGGCAGGTCAACTGCACACAGTCTGTTCCTGAGAGGTGAAGACACCTGTGTGGAAAACCTCCAGCTGTGGAGACCTGCCTCTGTAACAAGTTTTCCTGATTTTAACAAAGATTTCCTTGTTCAGATATATCCTTCCTGAAAACAGAAGAAAATAAAATTGCTTTTTCAAGCTTGAAGAGCATACCTTAAAACCAAAAAAAAAAAATCCATATCTGCACAGCAAGAAGCAGCAGAAGAAGGTTTAATCCATTCTGTGGAGCTTTAACTTTTCCTAAGGAACTGCACAACCCTTCTCACTACCGCAGTGAGCACAGCAAAAGCAGAAGCCCTATACTAGTGCTACCTTCCTTCCAAACTGTGACCTGCCAGTAATTTTCCTTCCCTAAAATTTCCCTCCTGTCATGACAGATAAAGTGGCAGGGTCTACCGTCCCTAATCGCTGGCCCCAGCTCCTGCTGAATTCCAATACCATGCACAGTTTAGTTATGGACTTTAGGCTGCAATTCATAGCCAAACCATGGAGGAGATTTAATTCAATAGTGGCTGGGGTCACAGGAAGAGGGTGCCAAGAGTAGCAGACCCTGTAGTAAGATATCCTGAGAAAGACAGTCACTGGAGGCAGAGAATGTACTGGATGCTTTTGTGGGAGCTTACAGGAACTGCAGGAGGACAATAATCAAAGCCCTTCAGGAAAGTTAATGCTTTAGAGAGGAAAACAGTGAAGGCTGGCAGCCTGGAGGGAGAAGTCTCTTGGTTTGAGTTGGGTGTTCTTAGATTTCAACCTGCCCACCTGAAAACAAAAAAAATGGCTGGAACTGGCTCGTGCTGGAGAAAAGGAAGTAAAGTGCATTAAATGACACTGAAGCCCCTTGCCTCCATTTATTAGCTCTTACTGGAACTTAATAAAAAGAAGCAGCTTCATAAAAGATTTCATGATATTTCTGTGATATTTTTGTGCTGGGTGATGCTAAACAAACCAAGTCCAATTGATACAGGTGACTCTTCAGAAGAGTAGAAAACTGTGTTTGTGGAAAATCCAGGATGAAAACATAATCCAGTGAAGTGCCCTTCAATGCCTTTTTCACAGTGATTTTCCTGACTTTACAAGAATAGCAAGGAGGGCTGGGAGGGCCTGGCTTCTGGGCTGAAGGGTGTTTCTGCACAAAAACAGATTGTTTAGGGTGGTTCAGGAACGAAACTACCATAGCTTGCAGGTACTTGCACTGTGTGCTCACTGCTTTGCACAGAAAGATTTTCAATGGAGCTTTTTAAGCATTTACTGTTGTGTCGGAAGTAATTTATTTTATACCATGACACAGACCCTACATTAAAACTATCACTGCCAGGAGTCCCTGCGAATGTAACTATTTTTATGGACCAAATGTTGTGGGTCAATGTTTTAACACGGGCTTGTTGTAGAGTATATTGCTCAGTAAAGTGTCCCTCCACTGCAGGCGTTTAATAGTCTGTCTGTTGCGGAGCCCATTACCACAATTCTGCACTCTTCCTTGGGTTTATTAAAGCCCAGAGAGTCAGAGATGCCCGTGGGTGGCACAGGGCACAGAGACTTTTCTAAAGTGACCTGCAAATCCTCCAGGTTTAAGGTGAAGAGTCCCAGCCCACGACCCTCACCACACCAAGAGGCTGCAGTCGCACAGGACCCCCGCTCAGGGAAAAAACAGAAAAAAAACTTCCACGATTTTTTTTTTTTTTTAATATAACGCTTGGGCCACTGTCCTAGATTTCCCTTGCAAGCAGTCAAAAAGAGGTTCTTCCCCCCTGCCGGGGGGAGCCTCCCAGCCCAGCGTTGGGACGATGCTACACGAGGAGGGGTCCTGTCCCATCCCGGCGCTTCCAGCCAGGCGTTCATTTTTGGCGAGCTGCCAGAGGAGGGTGCTCTGTTGTTAGAGGAAGACCCTCCAAATTGCAAAGGCTGACAGAGAAGAGAGGAGCAGGAATCCTCTCTACCTTACATCTCCCTTCAGGAAAGAGACACTCTGGTGCCTGCCTTTTTTTCCTTTCCTCCCCCTCCTTTTTTTTGTCTCATTCTGTCACTCTCTGGTTCTTTTACAATAGCAACAACAATGATCTTGTCTAAATGATTTCACAGGCTATTATTCAGGCACTCAACTTTTAACATTTCAATTTTGTCATTTTGTTGCTACACAAAAGGTGCACTTCTCCAGTATAATGTTCTGAGAATTATGTCAATGAGCAGTAATGGCTTTTAACATTAACTTGATCATTAACAACTACATTATCTGTGGCATAATCAGCACCTCAGTCTATTGTGTCATATTACTGTACAGATTTTGGAAATGAAGGCCCAGTCTAAGCAAAAGTTCCCTGCATTAAGCTCTGATTTTTCTTTTAACTGAAATGCTTTTAAAACACTTAATAATTTTTTGTGAATACTTTAAAATTGAGTTTATGTCAGTTTGTTTTACGTCTGGAAATGGGGGATTTTTTTTTTTTTTAATTATTTTAAGAGCATCCAGGTTGGGATTTGAAGTAGGTCAACTAGGCAAGTTTATCTAAACAAGCACAAGCTGCAGACCAACTCCAGAAAGAGTATCTACTTTGAAAGTTGCTCATATCCAAAGCCTGCTCCCTTTTTACATCAGTTTTACTCAATCTGTTCCATAAATTTACCAACAGAAGCTCTGCAGATGTTAATGCTTTTATATTGCTAGACAGAAGGTTGCCAATTTTAATTTGCCCTTGCCAAGGAGTCAAAGGTAACTCGAGAGTTTCTAGTCCATTTTCCATGTTCCCTAAATAAAATTGCCCTAGGATTCACCTCCACACATCCTCCTCGTTTGTTAACAAATCCCACAGCCCTCAGTCTTTTGTCCATAAATTCATGTTCTTGGGCACAACCTTTCCTGGGAGAGAAGGATCAGCATCCCTGACTCCTCTTACATACTAAGGACTAGTGGTTTAACTGTCAGGAAAGCCTTTATCACTCCAGATGGAATAAATCTATTGATTTTAATTGAGCTATGCTGATTTGCTCCAACCAAGCACCTGCCCAATTCCCTGCACTTCTCCAGACTCTCCCATTAGGATCTTGGACACCATGCTGTGACCTCTCATAAATCAGGATTTGGTGAGGCAACCCCCCACACCTGACTCTTGCATTCCCCTCTTCTTCCCAGACAGGAAAACAGCAAAGTCATGGCTAGGGAAGCAACCATCAAAAGGTCACAGGCAAGGCAGGGGCCAATCCAGGATCCAAGTGAGCTCTCCTGGCTCTCAGATGAGCACTTTATCCACTGGACCGTGCCTGTCCATGTGTTAAAGATGAAGTGCCATGGATTCGTGGTCATTATGTGCTCTGCTGCTTACACACCTCATCAGCTTTTATGGCCCTACTGGTCAGTGCTCCACCAGCCAGTGGTTACACCACTGCTCTGGTGTCCAGGGGATGTTTCCATGCTACCCAGGTGTACCAAAGGCAAATAAAAGTGAAGGCAAATAGGAAAAAGGTCCTAAAACTTGAGGGAAGCTTCTAAAGCACCAATAGCCATGGAGCCTGTATGAAGTCACACACCAAGGGACACTTTTTTAGGATGAACAGGTGTTCCCACATAGAAAAGGGCCTCCTGAAGTGAGAACAATCATGCAGAAGGTATCCAGAGTGGGCAGAGAGTGCTCACCATGCAGTAAAAAATCCCAAAGCAGCTCCACTCTGCTGTGATGGCAGAGGACCCTTTATCTGCCATTTTCTACTTGACGTGTCCTGATATGCCCTGAATGCACAAACCATGGGAACATCAGGTCACAGCCACTCCCAAAAAAGGGGAAACCTGCAGCTTTGAAGAGGATGGGTGTTTTGTGGCTGCATTACGGTCTAATGCAGCCAGGAGCTGAATAGCAATGAAAATAATCATTTAGCTCTATGTGTAAATAATTTCATTCTAGTAACAGTTACAATCATAACAATAATGAAAACAATCACAGAGACTCAGAGAAGCATTAGAAAGATGCCACATTTAATTTACAGAGTTAGTTAAGCTAAGTCTTACATGAAAGAAATATTTTTAATATAGTAATTAGATATTTGTTGGAAAATTCTTGCCTTATTCTTCAACCAGTTTTACACTGTGGTTATTTTTAGATGTTGCTGTGGTTCCTAGTGTTCATAACACCTCTGGCTATGAGCTCAAAGATGTGCTTGGGCTTCTTCAGTGCTACAGAACCAGCAGCAATGCCACTGCCCACCAGTGGGAGAGAGGGATATGGACACACTGTTTTATCCCCAGGGAGCAACAAGGAATTCAGGTCTTGGGCTGAAAAAGTCTTCCTTACAAACTGAAACCTCTGGCCATCTAGTGAGTGTGATCCAAGCAGAGCTCCTTGTGGTTTAGGACAATTTAAATGAAAAACTGAAACAAGATAAAATCTTTCTTGGGGCTTTGTGAACAAGCATGAGTAGGCATGAAGTCAGCTTTAAAGAAGATGGAGGCACATGGGTGCCTGGACAGCTTTTCACAGTTGTGCCACTGGGATGTGGTTATACATCTCCACTTGGGAGAAGGCTCAGGTAGATTAAAATTTAAGGCCACATGCCTGAGGTATTTCACCCATAAAAGTGCATTCACTCCAGAAATAAAAACTTTGTTTTGCACACACAATGTCATGTCTTTGTTGATAAATTGGTTTTTTTTGGTTTTTTTTTTTTTTTTTCAGTAGTTCCATTATCACAAATCACAGGACTGTCAAATACCCCAGGACTAGGAAATCACAGCCCAACAAGCAGCAGATGCCCTTTTGGATGTTTTAAATAACATTCATTCATTTTTCAAATCCTACAACATGAACCACCTACAACTTATCCACAGGAAAACTCAACACAAAGCCTGTAAAATGCACCGCCCTACCTTATTCACTGCTTCAACTAATTTTAGTCCAAGGACTATCTCAAGAAATGAGAAGGAAAACCTAAGAGGTTTCACACAAGCTGTTTGTGTTTAAGGACAGAAGTATAAGCTCAAATACAACATAATTATGATGTCATTGAACACAGCAAAAGCTGCAGGGACACACCGAGTTTTCATCACAGCACTACTACTGCAGGCACATTTGAAACACTACAGCAGCTTCAGACTATAATTATAAGTGTTGTTTCTGTGGTTTCAAAGATAATAGAACTTGCTCATAACATTTACACAACGTCAATGTGCTGCATGCAAAATACAGACCCAGTGTCACAGGCAAAATATTCCCACCAAGACACCTGCAGACCAGCAGGTTATGATTTAATATCATTGTGAGCAGGAAATAAAAACGCAACACTAGAGATACAATGCCCAAATCCTTCCACCTAAGAAAAACCAAGTTAGACTTGCCTGGTTAACTGAAGGACAGATTCAGCTCTTGAGAAGCAGCCAACTCAAAGGCCATCGTGGCTTGCACATTCAGCAATTCCCCAATGGAGAGACATCACAAAAGAGGAAAAAAATTCCAGTAGCAAAGACAACTGACACTAGTGAGGGGAAGTGGTGGGGGGGGGAAACAAAACCATTTAACCAATGCCCATGCTCCCCACCCTCCTCCCAGCCCATCTGAGGTGTTAGTGGTGTGGTGCCTCCTCACCCCACCACAGGGAGCTTACAGCTGTGCCTCCCCCCAGGTGTTGCAGATGGGGTTTCCAGGAGCTCCTTCCAGTCAGGAATCACCTACAGCTGTTGTACAGAAAAGGAGAGAGTGGATCTCACACAGTTAATGGATAAGTTCGCTCATCTTCACCACCTTGCTGTTCAGCTTCACCCACAGAGGTGCAAAAAGAGGCAGATGTGGCATTTGGCAAGCTGTCAAGGCACATCTTTCTTTTTAAAAGTAAGGTGCATTTCCCTGGCTGCTCTCAGCGCAGTCCTTCTGTCTGTAACAGCTCTGCTGTCAGCACTGAGGATGCCCTTTTCAAACATGGGCAAGGAAGAGCTGGGTGATGCAGGGGAAAACCAGCCATTTTCTCCAAGAGCCACCCAAAATGGAGACCTGCACTTTCCACCTCACTCTTTTGCTGAGAGCTGCCCTCAATCCTTGCAGACAATTCTTCATGGAGGTGTTCTTTCATCACCAGGCACCAGACAGGCCAAATTCACCTCCCTGGACTTACCAGCCATCCTGCCACACAGAGGGTCTCATGCTGTACCCTCTAATATGACACATGGTCCAGATGCCACCACCCTGACATCAATCATAGGCACAACACATAAACTTTCAGTTTTACCAGCGGTGTCATTTTTATTGTTTCATCCATCACACTGCACTCCTCACTCTGCAGGCAGTCTCTCCCTCTAAGTATTTCTTGGAGTTGTGGAGCCTGAGGACAGAATTGAAGCTTTGGAAGTATCATAAAGGTTATTCCCATTGACACCCACCACAATCTTATTGTCTCTCTAGCTAAATAGTAAGGGTCACTTGGAAAGTTAATGGTGATGCTGCTACCAAGAGTCTTGTGATGCCTGCACTTCCTGTCAGAAAAACACTCAAAGTGAATCTGAAATCAAAGTAGACAAAGCTAAAGTTCTGCTTATGAATGTCCCACCCAGTCATGGCAGTGTTGTCTGCTTTGATTTCAAATTCACTTTGAAACTCTCCAAACAGGAGGCACAGCTCAACCTTGGTAGCAGAAGATGCAAAGTGGGAACTCCACCTGTTTACTTCTCACGTGGCTGGTGCTAACAGGTGGAGGATGCTTAACAAAAACCATAATAAGCCCCTAATGCCAATTCCAAAAGGGAATTATCTACCCACATTATCCTTTGGTGCTTGGGCTTGCCGACATGGGCATACAGGGCTTTTTATTATTCCAGAAACCACCGAGTGCAAACGCAGCAGCTCGTTCCAGCTGAACTGGGACTTTCTGCATGAGATTTTGGAAAGTAGTTTCCTTCTTGGAGCTGAGATGGGATTTTTCTGGCTTAAGCAAAGTGGGAAATTGTCCACAGTCCTTAACTTCCACTCCTAGCATATTTTCACTCAGTAATTTGCAAGCAAAATAGCCCAGAAAATGCTTGGTCAGAGCAACAAGTTTTTATAGCCACTTTATTTGAAAGAGCAGAATATTTTTGGTAATGTAGTTGGAATGACAGCTCCCTAATTTTTCAATACAACATTTGCTGCCTTTGCACACATTTATACCTTCAGATCTGGAGACAAAATTGAGTAGCAACTGTACCATGAGTGGTTTGAGTCCATAGTCAGGAGGCATGAACAACCCTCCTCTCTCCAGAGTATGGGGGAAACAATAGTCTCACTGGAATGATAAGAGAAGACATCTTTCATGGGGACTGAAGCTCCCAGAGCAAGCCAATTCCTGCCTTCACAGTGCTACTTCTTTCCTGATGACACTTAGCTGGGAGCTGGGAAGGGCAAAGCTGGCAGACTGGAAGATTGCCTAATGTGCTGTGACTGACGTGTAATCGAATATTCAACCACTGGTCCTCATGTCGGTGGTAAAGTGAATATGACACCCTTCAGCTTAGTTGTGATCACGCCTCGTTCTTCTGCAAACAGTTTCATAAAGGTGCAGCCTGGCTCCTTGATGAGGCGGATGTGTGAGATGGGAGAGCAGTCACGGAGGTCACCTGCTGCTGGGAACGTGACGAGGACCTGCCAGGGACTGACCTTTAAATGCCAACCGCATCCCCGCCGCGCCTGGCGCCGAGGTGGGACCGCCACACGCTTTGTTTTCACAGCCACCATCGCGCCCAATGACCTGGACAAGCCACCTGTTCAACATCAGAGGGGCCTTTATCTCTCAGAACCTTTTTGGATCTGTCAGTGCCAAGAAGGAAAAAAAAAAAAAGACAGACAGACACACACACTTAAAAAGAAAAAAAGAACATTTGGGGGTGAGAAACCCCAAGGGAAGGAACTCAGATGTTCGGGTCAGGCCTTAGAAAAGGTATCAATTCTTCTTTCCACTTAGCACAGCCTGCTGCCTGCCCAGGCTCTTTGTCTCTGCCCTCTTCCCAGTACAGAAAGCATTTCCCTTTTAAATGACATCTGAGCGCTGACATGCTGGAGGCACCCATCCTGCATCATCTCTGGCAGATGGTGCAGCTGGCCACGATTTTCGGGATTGCTTAAATAAAACCACAGTGCCATATCAAGAAATGTAGAGAAAACGCTCAACAGTGCTTAAGATGTTTAAACATCACAAACTGTCTAAGACTTCAGCTCGCTGTACTGCGCATTTTTGGTGATGTAACTGTTCTTATTGATGGCAACAGTGAAATCTCCATCATGACTCACTTCATTTTCTTTCTGGGAGGCAGAGGCAAATCCTATGATATTCCTGCTCTGACCCAATATTAGATTCTTTCACCTTGCTATGCTAGGAAGAAGTTTGGACAGCTGTAACAACACAAGTCAAACGCTTGAGGTTTTTGGAGAAAGGAGCTCCCATGCTGCCAGCATCAGATCTGGGGTGCCCTGATGCCATCAGACAAGCAGCTCCCACAGCCCACAAAGCCAGAAGCACTTCTGCATGGCTTTCACAGACATCCAAGCAGTTTTAGTGTAAGCAGCAATGCTCAAGCCAACATAAATGCTGTTTTTCCTTTTCCCCTATGGTTTCGCTTGCCTTGAGCTAATTAGCCTGATGGTCATTTCCCTGCCCCCCCGGAGATACCACATTTAGTGGTATATGTATTTTGGGAAAAAAGCCTTTTAAGTGAAAATTGTCATTGTTGTATCCAGGAGTCATGTAGTTCTTTTTAGCTCTACAATAAGTCTTCAGCTTTTCTGCTAGTGGTTAAAAAAGTGGGATACTGGAAAATAGCAATGTTAGGAAATTTTTAGTCATAACTGAATGAAATCTGGTGTTGTGAAAGTGAAAAAGGGGATTTAATTCCAACTTAGCAGGGCTCCTTCAAAAGTTTAAGCCCTGGTAGATCCCAAAATACACGAGATAACTTTGCAGCACTTGTGAAGTTACCACAAGAGAGCCATTACCTGTAGGGGTCAAAGGAGACCTCTCCTACCTGCACTGCAGTAAAGCTACTGAATCCAGTGATATCTGGGAATTTGCCTAAAAATTACTGCCTTCCCAACAAGAGAGGCACTTGGGGTGCCACTAACCTTCATGGAACAAATGAAGGGGCCTTGGTTTCTTTCTCCAAGCCCTCTTCAGCATTATCTTGCCTCAGAAAACAGTGCCTGTCATGGCAAAGCAGAGCAGCTTGCAAAGATACTCGGAAAGTTCAACATGAAGCCAATCCCTGAGAAGCTGAGATGGGTTCCTGTATAATTTCAGGCAGGTATTCATTTACTGTGCATATCGACTGACAAACCTTGAGACATTTCAGAACACCATCACCCGTGGGCATCACCCCAGCATCCTCCTCACATTGTCTTCCCTCACAAACTAGCTGGGAAAGCAGCAGGGAAAGAAAGGGCAGGGAGAGCACTCCAGAGCTCCCCTCCCATCTCTCCATGAGGGCAGAGCCGTGAGCAGGGGCAGCTGGCTGCCCACCACGGGGAGCAGCACGCGGCTCCACCGCGCGCAGGCACCTCCGGCCGCAGATGTCGGCTTTTACTGCTCAGGTCTCCCGTATCACCGGGCCACCTGTACAACACACTGAACACACAGCACTTATTCTCTTGCTGTTGTGCTGAAATAATCTTGGCAGGAAGAGGCAGTTAAACCCAGGCATAATTTTTTATACCATGTGTAATGCAAAAATCACCTCTTTGGACAAGGGATTGCACGCTCTCATTGCCTTCTTGGTGGAATATGGTATTTCTTGTCCCATCAGAAATTGGCCAGAATTGGTATTTAATAAGTCTTCACTCCAGGCCCAGGATTGCAATTCCTGAAAAAAAAAAAAAGGGAACTTTTACAAACTCTGGATTTTAGATGTGGGATACTGTTGGCCCCTTCTCAAATGCCAAGATGGTGAAAGGCAGCCCCATCACAGAGTTAGGTTTGAATGGAGGCCTCAGATTCAAACACAGATCCAGGATTTGAATGTGGCTTTTGGATTTAATCCCATTCCCAGCCATATCCATTTGATGTAGCAGAACAGGCTATCACACTGGCTGAAAAAGCACTTGGAGCATCTATTGCCTTTTTTTCCAAGTGAATTTCAAATTTTCTTTGCTCAAACTTAGAGAGAGGTGACATGACTGAATATTACAAGAACATCATTTGCTGCTGCTGCCGCTGCTGCTGTTGAGGATATACAGTAGGTTTTCTCCCTCTGTTTGCTTTAAAAATTAGGTTGCTAATGATAATGTTCCTCTCATAGATGATCTTGTACTTTTTAATGATACCCATAGTTTTCCTCCACACAAATGACTAAATCCTCACAGAAATCTCTGTCTTGATTAGCACTCCTGCTAGTAAAATTTCACATACTAAATCAGTACCAGCTGTAGCAAGAAAGAATGAAAAAGGCAAGTGTAAATGTTCCATATGCCCTACCAAATTGGCATCTGTGTCAGTAACCCTGTGTTTTTTTAAACAATTGTATACATACATTCTCAGAAGTGTTTTGCTCACAGGATTCTGCAAGCAAAATTTCCTCTGTTGGTACATCACTGAAATGTCACATCTAAAAAAACCCCAGCAAGGAGTTTTGCTGCTTCTCCTCCCTACACCCAACCCCGGCGCGCAATTCAACGAGTTACCTCGAGTTTGCCGCACCTTTGTTTTGACGCCTGCTCCCCGTAACCTGACTCTGGGATGCTCCTGCAGAGCTGCTCCACATTTAGCACTCAGTTATTAGCAGCACCACCAAAAGCCAAAGCTGTCATTATTTCCAAGCTGAATTCAGAAATAAGGACTCGAGTTCCAGCTCGGCTGCTGGGGAATGCTGCTCCGATGAGCCAACAGCTCGTCTTTCGCGTGACTCATGAGTGATGATGATGCAGGAGGGAGCTCGTGCCGGGGACAGCCCAGAGCTCTGACCCAGAATGGGCAGTGACTCAGCTTCATCCTGCAAAATCATGGTTTGGGTGCAGGGTAGGTGATCGTAGCAGCCTCTTGGACGGGCCTGACAGCTGTAAACTGGCTGAGCAGCACCTGCTCCATCGCTCTGCTGTGCAGCAGGAAAAAACCTGGAATACAAGACAATAAATATCAGCACAATGCAACTTTAAAATTATCAACTACATCCTCAGCAAAAACACTTTCAAGTCAACTTATGCCTATCCTGCCACTGGAATTCAATCAGTATGGCAGAACGGACTTCCAAAGTTAAACAAACACTAGCTAGGGCTCCAAATGGGTAGCAAATGCCTCAGCCTCCTGTGGAAAGGTGATACGGAGCCAGACTGTCCACTGGTGTAAGCCAACCTCACTTCACTGGACTTGGGTGGAGCTGTGCTGATCAACACCAGCTGACTGCCTGATCCACTGCAAACCCCAAACCCAGCCATCCTCTTTCCCTGACATGGGATGATACAAAGTAAACAGGAAAAATTAAGAAGTAGTTAAGGGCATTAATAGGATGTTTCTGAGAATAGTAAAATATTTTCCACATTTCCAAAAGTCAGGAAGACCCTGTCTCCTCACACTCTTGGCCATGACAAAGTGGTGACACTTGTTCTGATTTTTTTCCAGCGCAATGTGGAGTGTATATTTGCACATCATGTCATGCTTGTCCATGGTAATCAGAAGCCATTATTTCCAAAAGCTCAAAATTCCCTCCTGGACTCTGGTATGCCAAGTTTTACTTCACAGTGATTTCTTTTCTTTCCTTTCCTTTTCTTTTTTTTTTTTTTTTTTTCATGGTTGATTTATAATTGCTGCAAACAGAAGTTTATAATGGAAATGCTGACAAAACCATAACTACAGTGTCACGTTAACACTACCATTGCTGCCTCTTTGTCAGACTTTCCTTTAACCCGATGAGCCAAGACTTGGATCAAGCAGCAACAAAAGCCCAGAATACACAGGGCATAGGAGACAGAGTGGAGAAGTGGAGACAAAACTCCTGGAATAAAATCCTTGCCTCAGTGAAATCAAAGGGATTTTATCCTTGGTGTCTAGTCTCACTTCTGCCAGACACTTGCTGTACAATTTGGACAAATTTATCCACTGCAAAATGGACAGGGAAATATGTTCTGCACTTACCTTACAAGTGTTGTACATGATTAGCAAATCATGCTCTTAAAGGAAGCAGGGGAAGGCTGAGGATAAATATAAACACTACCTCCATATTTACAAAAAAAATAGGCAAATATTATTCTAGGAATCCTCTATGCATGGAAGGTGGTGGGATTTTTACTGCTCTGCCTGCATGTATTTACACAGAGACATCAATATAACATTTCCCTGCAACACCCTCATTAATTTGGGTCTTCTCTCATGTTTGTGATTTTCAATTTTATTCCTGGCTTAGGTCTCATTCCTGACATTTTTATGTAGGTTTTGTATGCAATAATATACATACATTATATGGTGTTGAAACCATCAACCCGAATTACTATTTTTAGCACAGTGCAGAGGATGGGACAGAGACATAAGTGACAATTAAAGAGAATATATTCAGAGCTGTCATCAGCAAATATTTTTTTTTCTCTTGCCAGGAATCCTGGCTGGGTAGAAGGGCCTCCTAGGCAAAGTTTTTAAGGCAAAACATTCGGGTCATTCAAAAAACCCCCAAACAAACCCACAAGTAAATGACATCACCAGGAGGCTGGGCTGCTCTAAGGTTCCCAGTCTCTGTCTTTGTGAGAAAACTCTTATTTGCTCCCTCAAATTGCTGATCTGCCTCTCTGCTTCTGTACTACCCATGCACAGTGCCTGCAGATGTATATAATTTACAGAGCTTTCCTCATCAAGGGGATTAGGCAGCCCTCTTTCAATATGTATAAGAAGTACAAACACACACTTACCCACTATGTTTTACGCCTGCCTGCAACAAACAGCTGAACAGATTGTGATGAAATTCAGACATTGACAATCTGACAAAAAACTTCTTTTTTCCCTTAAAATCTGGCTTCCAGAAGTTTTGCAAATCTAAATATTTTATTTGAATACCGCAAGGGCCCCAATCTTATGGAAAGCCTACGAAGCAAACATGGAGATACGTGTAGTTAAGGAGGGGGGAAAAAAAATAGCACAGACACATACACAAAACACATCTATTTGGTGCAACTTGCCAATTTTCACAATGACTTGGGTGCATTTTCTCTGCCTGGCTCCTGAGACTGTAACTAGACTCCTCTAATAAGCACTTTTTTGCCCACCAGAGTGTCAACGGTGCTTTAACAGTAGTTTCAGTGTCAAATTGCCCTTTCCTCAGCAGGGATTGTTAAGCCTTTCTGTATTATACTTCCAAGACTCTCACGAGCTGGAGTTGGGAGATATAATATTTTCTTTGAAGTTTGCATTTCACAACACACTGGGATGCAAACAAGCTCCAGTTTCTCAGTAGTCAAACAATTCTGGCACACAGGGACTAGGACTAAATATTGTACCAAATTTTCTAATTACGTCTTTGTGATATTTACTACACGATGTTAGGTGAAAGCAGATCCTAATCAATATAAACCCCCTTGTCTAAACAGGACATCTGGGCTTTGAAATATTCTGTTTGTTGTCTAGAAATTACCCTGTAGCAAGCCACTGTAACAATATAATATCTTAGTCATGGAAAACTTTGGAGTATTTCTGATAAACTTATCATAAACAGATGAGTGCTTTCTCTCTTTCAGTATTAAGGTGATGTAAAAAGTGAAGATAAAAGTCAGCTGTATGCATAAAATCATAGAGGCTTTTGCCAACAAAATGCTGTGTTTACAAGTTTAAAAGATCCAAAGTCTGAAAAGGCAAAAAATTAGGATTCTTAAAGTAACACTAACTCAGCCACATGGCACATCCTGGCAAGCACATTTAGCAAAATAAACATTAGCATATTCATATACACATTTCTAGAGCAACGTATTTTTAATGTGGCCAAACTAATTCAACAATGGGAATCTCAACTTTTCTCATTTTAAGGCCAGATTCTCAGCTGGCAGAGACATATTATTTCAACAAACCGACATCACCGACAGCAGCGAAGCAGCAGAGCCGCCTCCTTCTGAGCAGGCAAGTGCCAGAGTCTGATGCACTTAGGATGACAAGTCTCTCTTTCTGACTTCATTATCAATATTCATACAACAAGACAGACAGATGTGACTAAGAATCAGCTCCTCAGATAGAATCCTGAGCCTTCCACCACAAAAGCATTCATGGGAGTCAGTTTTCCGCCTGTATTTTGTCACGAAAGAGAATCAGGAGGAATCCAGCCCCCCTGGCAGAAGGATTTCACAGCACAAGACATGGGCAGTTGTAACTCTTTGGCCCTGAATTTTGGATGATGCTGATTTTTACTGATTCCCTCGGCTTTATCTGACAATTCTTTGATTTGTTCTTCCGACAGCAACAAACTGGACTGGAGGGGAGCCTCTCCGCGCTCATCACAGACATGTCAGCACAGGATCCGTTCCCACACCCAAGCCTTCCCACAGAGAAAGTTCTGTGTGCCGAGGACATTCTCTGTGGATAACGAGGCAGATCTGTGCTCCCAGAGCAGCTGCCTTTGCAAAGCTGGCTTATCCCGTCACCCCCGAGTTGCCCTTGGCGGAGAGGATCTCTGGATGGCGCTGGGCCAACTGCACCAGCCCTTCTGCCATCCCAACCTCCCAGCACATCCATCACACCAGGGCTCCACAGCCTGGGATAAGGGGATCTAAAAATGACACAAAGCCCCCTTTGCCCCACCTTAATATGACCTATGCTAAATCCAGCTTGGCTGGGGCTGAGGATCAAGGCCCTTAGACACTCTTAACTTAATGCTCCAGGTAGGAATGTAACTCCCCCCCATCAGCCCCTGTTTATTTTTATTTTTCAAGTGCTCAAGGTCCTGCTCAGGACTACAGCCCCGCTGAGTGACACGCTCCATAAATATGGAAAAACCACAAAATTCTCAGTTTAAGGAAAGGTTACATGAAGAGAAGGCAATTGCATGCAAGTTGTTTGTATATACTATGTGTACATAGTTTGTTGTTTGACTTTTTTTTTGCCAAGGATCTTGAACTTCACCCAGCTGGACTTGGAGGCATCCGGAGCGAGCTGGTTAATTGCTAACAGCCTTCATAGAGACACATAGGGAATTAATCCTCAGATCACCTCTTTTCCCCTTTGCAAGTCACAAAAAAAAAAAAAAGAAAAAAAAAGAAAAAAAAAGAGGAAAGCTTAGCTGTCCATACTATTTCCAACAGTAAATGTTACCATTTCAGAGTTAGATATGGAAGGAAAAAACTAAAACTGGAAAGCACTTCACACCTTTGAGCTCTGTAGCCTGTTAACAAACTGGAGAGATATTGGCAAAGAGGTTCAAAAGTTAGTAGGGGCGACAGACAGAAGAACAGACAGTGCAATTGCTTCATTTCCATAAGCGCTCATGCCAAAAAAAATCAGATCTGATTAATAATTAAAAAACAAACAAACAAAAACCCCTATTATTTTGAGAATCAAGAGTAAGTCTGACTGGAAAGTTCAGAAAGACCTAGACATATAAAAACAAAAGGTTATAGGGCAAATCCTGACTTTGAGGCTTTTTTAAGCCCTTGCACATGAGTTGCATGGCTCCCATCCCACAGGGACACCCACCCTCCCCTGGGACCTTCAGCCAGGAGCACCCAGGGTGGGAATGGCCACCTGAGAGCCCTGGGCCAATTTCCCAGAAACACCCCCAAGCTCTGAAGATCTAATGATCCCCTGAATAATCCTATTCAGGGACAAGAATTATAACCATGAAAGGCAAAAATGGAGGGAAATGGGATCTTTCCTCAGGCCCCTGGCAGACACAGAAGAGGAAAATGAGGAAATAAGAGCTAACACAAAAAGTTTCCTCGAGTACATCTTCAGCCACTGTAGTTTCAGATGAGAATTTCCAGAGGCAGGAACTAAAAGAATATTGTGATTTTCTTTGGGGGATTAATCATTTAGCTGCTTGTTACCTTTTGTTAGAGGCATGACACCCCATAACCTTGCTGCACAAGGCACCAGATGTCTATTTAAATGTCAGTTTTGAACGAAAAAATGTTTGTTTTCCCATTTGAGTCCAAAAGTTATTTTGCCTTTTCTGCTAAACCCCCCATGAATTTTAAGGCGAGCAGACACCAAAACGTGCTACAAATGATACAGACGGGTGCTGAGTTCTCTGGGTGAAAATAAATAAATAAATAAAGGCAGTCCTTCCTCCTGCTTGCATTTGCTGGGGACACATATCCCCTTACAAATAAAAAAAGTATTAAGAACATGTTATGAAAAATAACAAAGAATAGCAGAGAAATCTAAAAGTGAGTGGCACTTCAGATGGAGTTTAGCAAATTAAGTCATTGACCTGAAGAGGAGATTAATACCAAACAAGGTGCCCCTTCTTCTGAAGTAATGAATATTCTTCAAACAGCAAGGGAGCACTGACTGCTGTTTGATGCTGATGACATTGAAAATTTAGGAGAACAGAAATTCCATCATTTTTCATTTGTATGCAAATGCGCCTGTTCCAGAAATTAACCCCTGAACCCCATGTCAGTTTTCATCTGGAGGAATTCTCTTCGCTCGCATCACACAGCGCAGCCTTGCTGCTATCCTGGGGTCACTGGGGCTTCCCCACACACAACAACACAAAACCCTAAAACAAAACAACCAAAAAAGAAAAAAAAAAAGCCCCAAAAAAACAAAAAAGGGAAGAAAGTAGGGTGGGGGAAATTGGCCAAATCATGCCAGGCTTTGTTTCCCCCCATTAATGGGGTATAAAGGAGCAATAGAAGCCAAGCCTGTTGTAAAATGCACATCTCTAATGCCTGGCTCTGGGTCCTGGCATCATTGTCATGCAAAAGGCAGCTCTACCTCTTTAGGCAGAGCAGCACCCACTAATCACTTCCACTGGTGTTAAGGTGAACCTTGGGCCAATATACAACCCGTATTACTCTTCCTTTCAGCTCGGGCTTCCACTGTTAAAAAGTTCCTTTGTCACTTAGCACCTTAGACAAATGCGACTATCTGCATCTGAAGGGGAAAGAGATGATGGAGGTTTTTTAATTGATGTGGATTTAATTATGCTAATTTAGACAGCTGTAAAGCCTTTTCAGTAGAGCTGCATAATGGGACCAGCAAATACAGGTGTCCTTCACTGCAGGCGCTTAATGTTTAACCTCAGTCGTTTTGTAAGGAAGGGAAAATGCAAAGTAATGGTTAACCAGAAGAAAGCTCTATTTCTTGAGGACCTAAAGAGGACTCTTCACTTTGATTCCCCCTGCAATCCCATTGAGGGCTGCAGAAATCCACACACGCTGAGCAGAGCACAAATACTTTTCGTTGCAGTGATGAAGAGGAGTCTGAGACAGAAACAAGAGGGTTCCGGTCTGCCACAGACTTCAGCATCCTGCACATCCTGTCCTTTGCTTAATTTAGGCCATCTCAGAATAAATGCTTAATTTAAGACAGCCCTTTCTTGTCCTCTCATTTAATCTTTTGTATCTGACCACCTACAGCACCAGCAACGATTAAAAGCAGTAAGTAAGGTATTTTCTTTGGGTGTTTTCTTGATGTCTTATCCAGACCCTTCTGAGGCTGCTATGCCTCCACCTTTCCCAATATTCCTTATCTCACACCCTACATCCTTTCTCTAGGCTGGGGCTAACACCTCCAGGGACCACTTGGAAATTCATTTCCCAGGTTTGGCTGAGGGTTTGGCCAGTTTGGCTCCCCAGGGTGGTCATGCACCATGGAACATCAGCGCTGCTCCCAGGAGAGCACGTAAATCCTTGGCCAAAGGTGAGGAAGGGACCACTGAGCTTTTTTAATATAGAACGAATCACAGCCCAGATGTGCCTGTGGGTGTTGGAACCAGATGATCTCTAAGGCCCCTTCCAACCCAAACCATTCTATGATTTTATGATTCTGTGATTCTTTGACTGCCAGAGGCAGCCTCAGTGATCAGGTATCATGTGTCCCCTTGAGGCTCTCCTGCTCAGTAGCACTGTCTTATTTGTATGACCACTACTTTTTCTTTCTTTTTTTTTTTTTTTTTTTAGAGTAGGAAAGAAACCTTTGGCATACAAGTTCTGGTAGACTTCACTGAAGCAATTTCAGGTGTTACTGGCTGATTTACACATCACTCATTGCTGGTGCAGCAAGCACAGTCTGCTCAGGAAGGTGGACTTTGGGCTATGCTTTCCTCCCAGAACATCTTTTTTTCAATGGAGTGCTGCCAGACTGGTGAATATGCTGGAAATATGTACTGCACCATCAGGTGGAGTTGATTTGGGTAAGGCAGGAGAGAGAAAATTAAATCCAGGTATACAAAACTATCCACTGCAACATCTTCTTTAGGTCTCTCAAGGCAAAAGAGATAGCAGAAGTGCTCTCCCACCACATGATGCAGAGAGTAGTCCCACTGGGAGCTGCTCTGCCTGTGTCTGTCTCCATCATGGTGGCACCTGGGCACTGCACTATCTCTAATAATTCCTAAAGTGCAGTAGAAATGGACTTTTAACCCATTTTACCCTGTGCTTATGCAATTTGCCCAAGGGACTGGGCAGAGAGACAGAATTTCAGATTTTTACTTTTTTTCTATTGTTTGATGTCCCTTTGCAACCCCCTCTTTTCCTACCTTTTCCCTCCCTGTCTGCATTTCACCTTCTTAGCTCCAGGCACTGGCTATGGAAATCCTCTCCATTTTGGCAAGAGTTCCTGTTCTGGGAAATGCTAACAACGGCCACTGAGGGGTTAGCAAAGTACTTCAACCAAATTTCCTAGCTTCCAAGTCTGCAAATTCTGCTGCCTGGATACAAATAATTCTCCCCAAACACTAAGTCCCCTCATTCCCTCAGCTCCTCCTCAGGAACACCAAGTGCAGAGTGCTCCACAGCTATTATATTCACATGCATATATTATATAAGCATTAGCTTGATGAGTTTGACGGTGACAGCGTCAGTCATCCTTCACTTCACCTCCTCCTGTGCTCCAAAGCTGGATTCAGCACCTGTGGGTTCATGCTGGGCTCTCATGGCAACTGAAGGGCCAAACCAGTTAATCTGGGAGATATCCTTCCCAACAACCACACCTGGCTTCCTGGACCGCTTCCTCCGAATTCTCCTTGGTTGTTCTGGCAGCTGGGACACCGACAACGCGCTTGGGGCTGGGCTGAGCTTTCCTCTTGGCTGCTCTGAGCCCTTTGGTGCCATTTTCCTTGACTTACCCTTGGTTATGGTGAATGATCTCTATTACATTTTCAAATAACCTGATAGCCACACAAAAGGCTTTGGGATAGGCTTTATTTTAAGTGTTATCCATTCTTACGTTTGCCTGATGCAGAAATGTAAGAACTGGTCTTAGAACCAACCAAATCCTGGTGCTTAGCCCAGCAGCAGATCAAATTTCTTCTGCATACCCAAGATGAAAATGCACAGGCTCTCTACCAGGGACAGCAAGATACAACATACCGATGTGAGCACTCTGTTCTGTATTTTAACAGATTTTAGGAATTTGTGGGAATTCTCTTTAACACTTGGGAGGAAAAGATCTGAAGAAATGCTCTAACAAAAAAATATACAAATGGGTGCTTTGATAACTATAAAGTTGCTTTCTTGGATCGAGAGCCCACATTAGGAACCAAATAAAATATTTAAAGGCAAAAATCCTGCAAAGTTTCCTCCCGCAAAAGGGAAAATATGGTCTATGCTATACCAGACCTTCCTTTTGCAAAATCTGTTTAGGAGTTGCCATGAGACAAGCAGGATTCAACAAAGAGCTTGACAATTTCTGTTAAAGTTGCATTTATACATATTTCTAGGAACAGTTGGTTTGATTTTTCTTTAAAACCAAGAGTCAGGTTGCATTTCAGACCACATATAAATATAATTTTGCTCTCACATAATGCTTTTGTATCTGGTGTAATTCCATTTACTGCAGCGGTGTTACCTTTCAGTTACCATAATGGGAACAAGAGCACAATTACACTGATAAAAAAAGCTGCTCACAGAAAGAAACACAGAAAGAAAAAACACAGGAATAAATACTTCCTCTGGCTTATTTAATCTATTTGTTTGTCCAAATTGTAGCAAAGATATTTATTTCAACGAATATTGTTTGATCACCAAGAGTAAACACTGATATGTCTTAAACTCCAACATGCAGTTTTTACAATTAATCAAACAACACCTAAGATTGTTTAGCTGGTCAACTAAAAGAAACAACAAAAGGTTCCAGGTCATATAATTATACCCTTCTGTTTCCCAACTTTCTTAGAAATCTCTGCCTAAAAATACTTCCAGCATCCGGATGCCTTGCAGAATTGGCTTATTTTAAAACATATAAAAACTCTTATTGCAGCCTTAGCCATTTTAAGGTCTGGGTGCTGACACAGAGTAACAGTGCTTAGCACTACTATATACCGCTTTCCATCTCCAAAGCACTTTACAAACATTAGCTAATTAATCCTCACAACACCCCTGTGAGGTATGTAGGTAAGTATTGTCATCCAATTAGGTAAGTATTAAGCACTGTTATCCCACCAGATAAGTATTAAGGTCTCCCATTTTACTGGGGATCCTGAGGACAACAGGTTAAGTTGCTTACCAAAGGTCACAGGGGGAGCTGGTAGAACAAAACTTGGGATGCTTTGGTTTCTTGGGGGCTATTCAGGCATCCAGGCAGCATCCCGGGCTGGTTCCTCCACAAAGGCATCCCTCACCATCCATATGGAAATTAGGGTTTTCTATACCCCTCCAAGACACAGAGGGATGGGTACAGCACAGTGGAAAAGATGTGCTTGAGGAACACAGCTTCTCCCTTTTTGGGGTGGGCAAGGATGACATTGCCCAGCAAAGCTGTCAGGAAGTTTTTAAAAATAAAGGTCTTGGATCAGGGCATCTTCCTGTGGGCACACACGGAGACATCCAAAAGTATCACCAGGCCTTGCCAATCAAAGCTCCTTCCTCCCCTCTCAATTTGCCTTTCTTTCCCACTATTCTATAAAGATGGACTCATATTAAAGCCTCACATCCGTGCCACAAAGATACAAACCTTTCCATTGTGGTTTGCATCTTCTGAACATAAAAATAGTCCAATTTGAAGCCCCAGCTCAGAGGCTTCCAGGTTTGTAAGGGTGGCTTGAATCCCCAAATACACTTGGTGGGACAAATCCCTTTTCAGAGGATCTAGAGAACAGGACCAGCCCAGCACGCTTTGGGTTTAATCAAGTCTCAACAGATGTCAAGCTGGTGAAATAACATCATCTGTCCCCCAGAGACAATGCCAGCGTTCACATCTGCTTCCAATTTCACTTCACTGCTGGAGAAAAAGTGAAAGCTCCTACTGTAACTCCACTTGGAGCTGCAGCTGAAAGTTAAAAGAGTCCTGAACAAAAGTCTAAATTGGACTTGCTGATCTTGGAGGTCTTTTCCAACCTAAATGATTCTGTGATTCTCTCCTCTACTTGGAGTCTGATGGGTTTTGTGAAGTCACTGAACTCTACACCAGTGTGAGAAGGCCCCAAACCAGGAAAACCCACCCTGAGTGAGCCTGCAGAAAGTGCAATCCTAGGCAGGGCACATTTCAGGGTCTGCCCAAGGTCCCATCACTTGTGATGGACAGTCAGGACTGTCCTCTGCTTAGTAATTTGGCACTTGACTCGTGGCAATGTCATCCAGCTTTTCTTCTGGATGCAAGGGACCAGCACAGAGATGCTTCAACTCAAGCTGGAGCTGAGGCAAATCCCAAGTGTTAAAAAGAAAAAAAAAAAAAGAAAAAAAAAAAAGACCTTGACTAGATTTCAACTGTGCTGATTTATGTTTTCAAGTGGAAGGCAGTTTTAGCTGAAGTAAACTACACAGTTTTTAGAACATTCAAAATTCATGGCAGTTTGATCCCACAGGACGTCAAACAAACACAAATGATTTGCCAGGAATCCCTACAAATTGAAATAACCAAACCACACATGGTTCCAGCAAAAGTCTTGAACCAACTCTAAGGCAGGGAAAAATAAGGATTAAATTGGAGAATTTTTATTTTATTCATCTACACAAAAACATCTCCAATGCAACGCACATCCAGAGCAACTGGACACAAAGAAGGAGCACAATACATAAATGTCTTGAAACTTAAAACTCCTGCAACCCACAAACCAAAAGGAAATAATGAAATAATGAAAATAAGAGTCATGAAAACATAAGGTACATTTAGAGTCTCTTGCACTCTGTGGAGTGGATTTAAGCTGAAATAGAAAAGGAATTAATCTGAGAAAGCTAACACAAAATGCAGGTAACAGACATATCATGTGTGGTACAGTCATGAGAAAGAAAACAGACAACCAAAACTGTGACAAGAATGTGCTTAGTTATATTCTTTCAAGCTTGGTCTGCCAGCATTTTTTCCTTTTTTCTTCTCTTTTTTTTTTTTTTTTTTTCCTGTGTACTGGTCACCAGTGTCTGCCAAAAGACTTTTCATGGATTTCTGCAATTCCATTTCCCCCCAAACGGAGGAAATGATGTTTCTCCACAGCCACACGACCCAGCTGAAGGTTTTACACCACGATTTGTAGCTGTAAACTAACACAGTGACACGCCACCCCCTGCCTAAACAACCAAGACCAAGCCAGTTGCAAAAATTCAGTGTGGGTTATGCAAAATAAAAGGATTAAAAAATGAAAAGAGCATTCACTTCATGTTGCTCCTTTAAAACATTATCACATAGCTCTTTTTTTTTTTTTTTCCCCTAACATGACCTTTTTTTCCCCAAAGGTTTATCTATAACTTAATATAACTAATTCTTTTGAAATAATGTTCACAGTTAGCATAATTGGTGTTATATAGTTCTAATGTACATTACAGAATATTCTGTCACTAGACACTAAATTGAAATTTTAAAGAAAATGATAGAAATAGCTGTAAGGGAAAAAGTACCCTTTTAAATCTAATTTGCTATGCACCGCAGTAGGGTAATGGATGCAATGAAAGTTCCTTTATTGAGTTCCCATGTCCAAAAGGTATTTAGGTAGCAAAGGATGTTAAGCAGACCCCCTGTGCTCCTCCTTTAAGTAAAGATAGCAGGAAATAAGGTATATAGGTTTGTGTCCTCCTGATTTTTATTTCCTCAGGAGTACAACTTATGCAAAGGGCACCTTAGGCTACTTGGAGGATCACAAAGGGTGCCCTCGACCCCCTCGCTGTCTGCATGAATAGAAGCATCTAAAGGATGGCTGAAGCCATACAGCGAGTTAAATCCTTCAGGTGGGTCTTTTCAAATTCCAATAGTGAGGAGTTACTGGAGAATTGGTAAGGATTTCACTAGGCCCCAGCAGGTTTGAGATCAAAAGCCCTGGTTAAATAAAAGCCTGTTGGGAAATCTTAAAACCTCTTTGTAATGTAACTTTAAAAAGTTAATACAAAGAGCCCTTAGACTGAAGCCTGTAACAGCATGAACAAAGAGTATATCAAAACTGATTCCATTAAGGGAAGGCAGACAAATAAATTCATTTAATTTAAAGAGAAATCAGATATATTACTCTGCTAAAAACTAAAAAGCATATCAGGAAATAAAAGCCAAACAGATTTTGCAATACACATGCACATAGAGCTGTGAATAATAGCGATAGATATATATAAAATCTATTTATAAATATCTCTCAGAAAAGAGAACAGAACATTATATACACACATATATGTTTAAGTATCAATTTATCCAATATGTGCACGTGTGTGTGTGTGTATAATTCAAATATATACATATTTTTATCATTTATGAGGCCTCACGCTGGGCTCTCAAATCTGCAGTTAGATATATCTATATAAGTATCCAGAAAAACGCAGCCGAAAGAGCCCCTCCATTCAAACTGACACAAGACATTTTTCAACCCAATTAATTAAAAAAGATGGGTGCTCATCAGTCAGCTGGCACGGGATTTTTCTCCATCATCTTGCCAAAGTGTCACAGTGTTAGTTGCGCAGCATGCTGGAAACAGAAAATCTGGGACTGGGATTTCGATATCATTTATTAGCTGACCTCTTTCCGAGCAGCTCTTACACTTTTAACTCGTTGGGGGTCCTGCACCAGAGGCAGGAGGGCAGGGAAGGTAAGATGGAGAACCACATGGAACCATTTTTGTTGGGAAAGCCCTCTCAGATCATCCTCTCGGCGAGATGCTCAGAGATCTCGTGTTGGACACCCACACTGGGGATTGGGCAGCATTTGCTCAAAGCAAGCTGTCTCCTGAGCATCCCATGAGCAGGGAAGGGCTGTGCCTCTGAGGGACATGGCTGAGGGTCCCTCACTTCACCCAGGGTGGGGTCACTTGAGTCCTGGATGCTCTGGACCCGTGGGAGGAAGGGTCCTCTTGTCCCACAGCTCACTGTCCCCGCAACAAACATTCACTGAGAAGTTTGCTCCCTCTACCCTCCAGGAAAGGAAAGGAGGGGATGAATTTTGCTGGTCTGTGAGGCTTTTTATTATTATTATCATAGGGGAGATGTGGCCATCTCCTTAGCTAGGAAGCACATTTCACTGTTTGAGAAATAATATTTCTCTCACGACTCCATAGGCTGTGCACTGGAGGAGGAAGATGTATGTGTGGTACAACTGAGAGTGAACGCTTGCAAAAATTCATGTTCTGTGGGATTTTTTAAAAAAAACTTTTCTCCTTATAACTAAATTCTTCTGACAGTTTAGTTCAGCAGCACTCATTTAGGTTGCATATAGTGAGGGAATGGGACCCACCCTCATTCTCTAAACTCATGAAACACTGCCCCTACAGCAGAAACAAATAATTCTGTCCATCTACACTTTAATAACATTTTTTCTGGAGATAAGAAATCAGCAACATGTTTCACATATGGTCCCTTTCATCCCAGTGAGAAACAATAGTTTCACAACCTACAATAGTGGCAAATATTTTACTTTATTTTATTTTATTTTATTTTATTTTATTTTATTTTATTTTATTTTATTTTATCTCATTTCATTTCATTTCATTTCATTTTGTTAAAACCCTTCAAATGCACATCAAATCAAAGACTCTTAACTATAGGTATGGTTATCATTTTAGCAATGCCATTCCTGGTGATTTTGGGTGAATTCCACCAAATGAGTGCAGGGACCACTATTTATCAATAGACCATTGCTCTGTGCACCAAATCCCTGTGGTGGCTGCCAAAGAACTGCCCTTTGCAATAGAAACCACAGAAAAAAATGGAAAAAATGAAGGATTTCAGATGGAGATAGAACCCCAAGAAAAACCCAGGTGAAAGATACTGGTATCTGGGAACCTCAGTCTCAGTGCTGCGACTCACAGTCTTGCCCTAGCAACAAGTATCTAATAATCACAGGAGATAAATGTCACTTTTGACCCTTTGTTGGAGAGAAAATCTCTCTGAAAACACCGTATCTAATAATATCAAAGGTTGTGGTGGCTTCTGCATGGCTGGCAATTTTTAGACCGGTAGAGGATGAGGTTTTCTGGTTCAAACAGGAATTAATTGAGGGAAGTCATATGGCTTGTGTTATACACGTGACACCAGATGATCCAAATAGTCCTTTCTTGGCCTTATAATCTACAAATAACCTTGTGGAGGTACTGCTCTCCTGTGGATTAGTGGCAAAGCAATGCTCCTCTTGCTTGGATGAGTTTTCTGATCTAAATACCACCCAGACCTGCGTGGCCTACAGGATTTGACTGGATCACGGTCTCAGACGGAGCCATTGCCAATTAATGCCAGACATGAGATAAACCAGGGTAGGACACGCTCCACTTCAGGTGCTGTGTGATCCTGGAGTATCATTAGCAGCCACCTAACAAGCCAGCTCTGAAGCAAAACAATTTTGCTCTAAAGACACTTATAAATATTGTTTTACCCTTGCTATCTTTGCATTACCTTGCACCAGGCTGTCGGACACTGTGGGGCTCTTTGGCTCTGAATTAATCAGCTTCATCTGCAAGAGCAGGGTATCATTGTGGCCAGTTTATAATCCATAAAAATAATAAGATTCTGGAATGATTTGTGGGACAGGACAACCCATTCCTATATGGAAAAAAAAAGAGCATATGGGGTCTGGTCTATCTTGCTTGGATTACAAGGCAGAGGAAATACCTGGCTGAGCAGTGCTCAGGAATTATCAGGTGGATGATATTACAGGAACAAGCTGGATCTTTATTTATTTGCTTTATATGGATGCCTCCGAGTTCAGGTTGTTGGAGTTACATAATGCTAAGCTTCCTCCTGACCATGCCACAGCCCTGACTGCTCCCACTGATCCATCAGTGCAGTTTTGCTGGGAAATCTGTGCCAGAGAAAGCCAGGCTGCACGCCCCAAACCCGAGGTGAGCTCAAACTCAGTCACCACCCCAAAGTCAATAAGAAATATCTCTTAAATATAAGAGAAAATATAAATAAAAATATAAATAAAAGCTATCCTTATTCCTGTCCCCATCTCTCACCAGGCCTTGTTTTACCCCTGAGGATAATTTTTGATGTAGAAGGAAACGTGGCATTTTTTAAGCCAAGAACCACTTCCTTTAGCATCTACAAAAATTTCTTTTGAGGCTTCCCTTTCAAGCACCAGTCTCATTGAGATCTGCAGGCTGAGACAGTAGCAAAAGGTGGGAAAACTTACAGTCATTACATTGATTAATCAGCTGCTGAAATTTGGCTGTCCAGCGTGACACCTCCATTCTCTGAATGTGTGGCCCTACTGCAATGCAATCAATTTGTCTGTGCAGGCTCCAAAACCCCAGAGCCACACGATGCAAAAAGGCAATCTTCTGCCCTCTTTGACCACAATAAGCAACGTTACTGAATTCACCACTCCTGTACAAGTGTAGCATGACCCCACATTTGTAGGCAGCAGAGTATGACTTCATTAAAAACCATGCTCTGTGTTAGGGAGTGGGAGCAAGGCAAGCCAGCAGCAGAGCAGCATATGTCTGAAACTGATAGTAAAATGGGTGATGCCTTAAACCCCACCTCTACACCGTTATTTACATACATATCTTTCATCTGACATAGGCTTCCCCTCCAGCACCTTGAATATATCAGTCCTAAGGAAGAGACTTTAAGTTCAAAGAGTGCCATCCCCAAACCAAAGTAGGGGGTTATCAAGTGAGGTGCGCCAAGCAGTAAGACAAAACATATGCATTTTTAATAGATAGCCTCTCCTCCCCCTGAGGAAGCCAAGAAAAGAGACTCTGTGAAGCTTCAGCTGAAAACAAGTTCAGTGGATTTATACTCAGGCTGCTATTCACAGAAAAACAAAATTCACAACTCTCATATATATCTATTTTTTTTTTTGATAGATGTTTTCCAAGCATTCTTCAAAGCATGCCAGCCCCACCCTGGGTTTTGTTGACCAGGTGAATTCACCTCCACACAGCATTCAAAAAGAAGAGAGTGACAAAAGATCATGAAAATGAAATAAAAAATAAAGAGGCCATGAAAGAGAAACAAAAACCTCAACAGGTCTGTATGGAATTTCAGCAGCACTTTATTTATTAATGCATATGAAGCTACCACTGTATTCCAGCTCCCAAAGACAGATCTGTAAGGAATAGGCCACATGCTGATTGACAGCAGCCATAATTCCATACAATGAGACTGTATTAAATTGTTTGATGTGATATGATACTCATCACTTGTAACTGATCAAACACACTGCTGCATCAAACAGTATTACAATACAATCAGGCTGGATATGGTTCCTGCCAAGGCTGTTCATCACATTGCACACTTCTGCATTAAACATATCTATTAATAGCATTGACAAACTACTCCTATCCAAGTTTTTTTTGTTTTTTTTTTTTTTCCCCAAGAATTGCAGGACGTGGAATGTACAAAGAAATCCACAGATAATGCTTTACAGTTTGAAGCAGCACTTCCGTTGGCTGAATGCTCCAACATGAAAAGCTTTCCCAGTTTGGGAATTTTGGAAGGTAATGCCAAAAGTTGCAAAATTGTGCCCCAAAAACAAAGACCTGACATTACTGCTTCTCTTTTTCTTCCTTTTATTTATTTTCTGTCTGATTTTTTCTTTCTCTCCTATATGCAAACAAATTGAAAGATTGACTCATTTTTGACCAAGATTTTACTTTGGCTGTTCCAATCCTCATGAGAGCTACTATCTTGAAGGAGGGAGTTGTGTTTGCTAACACTGACCCTTCTAGAGGAGGGAGACATAAATAAAAGCAGCAAATTCCTTGTCACCACTGCTCCTGCTGCAGCCAGAGAGGGTGACATTCTGCAGCTCACGGGGGACAGGACTGGCTGTGACAGGACAACTGTAGGGGCTCTCTCAGATGCAGATTCTTAAATGAGCCTGAGTCTCTAGAGGGCAGAGGTCAGCTGTCCTCAAATCTGTGTGAATGCTAGATTAAATTTATTAACCTCCCTGCTTTCACTTAAAAACCAAATTGTAGGATGGTTAAATGTTAATGCCCAGGAGCCTTTGAGATGATCAATGCCCTCAGTTACCTCTGCTAAGGGGGAGCACAAGGTGTTCAGACCCCAAAAGGATGTAAGAAGTTAGTGTGATGACCAGGGAGCACATTCTTCTTGTGAATTACCACATGCTTCATGCTTGGTGAATGTTTTGTTTGCAGTCCTGACACAGCGCCTGAGACACAGAAGCAAGACCCAGTGACTGATGGCTTCCCACCTGGATGTCCCAGATATCCAGCCTCAACCACAGCTCTTTAGAAAGGATTTATACCTGGGCTGGGGCATGATTCCAAATGCCCAAATTCCCTGCACCAACCCAGAGTGCCCAGGAGCAGCATGAATCCAGGCATGCAGTGAACACAGTATTTAGCAACCTTCAGAGCAGCCTCTCTCAGGGCATCTCATGAAACCACTCCAGTGTGTAAAAATAAGTGATAAACAAGTATGAGGGGTCCACAGAATTCCTCATGGACAGGTATGCACGTCATAATCAGACAATCTTCCTCCTTGATTGCTATCTCAGCTTGGGAAACCCAGGACCACATAGCTGTGGAAAATAGGAAGCAATATGCAGGAATGCATGCCTGGCTGTGTGGAGCTGGCACCAGGTTTTTTTTTCAAGCTGGGATTGTATACATTTTACATTTATGAATATTTTTGCAAACTGCAGTGACAGAAGGTGCCTTTTGTCCTGTTTCTCACTCCTGTAATGCCAGTGTGAGCAGATTAAGCTCATGGCACGGTAGCAAATTATCCCTGCTGATGGAACCAGCTCCAAAAAGATTACTTACGAGAGGTGTGTAAGGCATTACTTTTTCCTAATTAAAAATATTAGTCTTTCAAGATAATAAACTGATTCAGAAGGTTATGGGAAATATAGAGGAAAGGGCTGGAAAGGCTTTTCCACTCTGATGGATGGTTTTTAGCACTAAGAGCCCAGTGCAGCCTGTAGAGCTAAAGAAACGGTAACTCTCTATCTGGGTGTAGCTAAGTAATTCAAGATGCTGCACGTTAAGTGTAACAGTAGAAAGGAAGAAGTTCAAAAACAAAGTCCCAGGCATTTCAGTGCAGTGTACAGTATGCTAAATTGTGGTATTACAGAAATTGCTGAGAGTTTGGCCTCAAAGCGTTTCACACTGCACCAGCGTTCTGCCAGGGCTGCCTTCCAGCAAGCCCAGACATTCTTTCCTTTCACCTGTGCTTTTTTTTTTCCCCCTCCTGTTTGTTAGCACAAATCAAACACTGTACCAGAGAATTACAGCCCTTGTCCTGATTGTACCTCTCCCTTTATTAAATCAGCATGACTGAAAAGTCACCACGCACCAGGCAAAGACAACTGCAAATCTGTGCTTACCCTCCCCGTACCACCTGAGTGCCGCTATTATTCCTCATCCTTGGGGAAAGGACCCCATATGTGAGTTTCAGAAACCACCTCAGTAACTCCAAGCATCATTATCAATAGTAGGATGAACTGCAGCTGGGATGCACTGAGAAGGCACGGTAATACTCGCCCTAATCTCTGCATTCATCTCACTGGCCCTCGCTAGGAAGTTTAAGTACATTTACTGGGGATTCTTCAGCCCTTGAAAGGTAGGAAGACATCTATGAGGCTTGACGTACCAGCTAATTAACTTGGGTTTTGAAAAAAAAATCTTCTTATCTACTTAACTTGGAGACACTCTCTTTGTTTTTAAGCCTGCAGACTACCTTCTCTTTAAAATGCACGTTACGTACCACTCCGTAGTATGGAATGTATTATTTTTAACGAGGACCTATTTTAACTTGGACCTAAAACTACTAACATTTGACAGAGGGTTGGGTTTTTTTGTTTTTTTTTTTTTTTAAGCTATTTGCAGAATCAGCTGAATGATAGTCTATAGCCTGTGTTTTGCAAGACAGGCTACAAAATCCTCATGCTTTCCTTCTGTCCTTAAACACACGGGCACACAAACGTATGAAGCACTTGGAAATGAAGCCCCAGATGCACCCACACCTCCCCTCTCCCCCCAGAATCTATAAAGGAGTTTAAATAAATCTCTCAGGTTTTGCTTCTCGGTCTCTAGGAGTGGGGAATATTGAGGCTGGGAGAAAGTGATTGAATTTGTGCCTGCAGTGGTTGGGGCACGTGAGTGTTTCCTGCAGCTCTTGTGACAGGAACACAGACCTGAGCAACTCCTGAGCAACATCCCTGCTCAGAATTCAACCACCCTAAAATTTCCTGTGGATGGCACAGAGAGATTTTAAATCCTCACTATATTCCTAACAGATAGAACAGTGGCATGATTGACCAAGCTTTTTTTTTTCTTCTTCTTTTTTAAAGTACACATATGATGATGCATCATAGTTATAAACAGATGGTATTTGGCCTCCTTCCTATTCTCAACATTTGGAATTCCTAAACTATGTGAATTAAACAATAATATTTTATAAACATACAAGGGATTTTGCTCACTGCTTTGTTAACATAGAAATTATACAATGCTGACATTTATTTAAATTTTAAAAAGTAAACAAGAGTGTGTATTGAATTAAAGCAAACTAAAATCAACAGAGAGAAATATGTTCTGTGCGCACATTACCTACAACGGCACGGGCCTTTTTCGGGGAGACATAATGGGATGAAGCACAAATTGTAGCTTAGACAGTCTGATCCTTTGTGCTCGAAAGGCTCATTTAACACCTCGCTGTAAACAACGGATATTTATACCATAATTGGCCAGTTGACCATCAGTTGTTCATTTGCTCTGTAACCTGCTATTATGGAGTTAAAAGAAGTTCCTTTCTGTTGGCTTTTCTAGGAGTGAAAGTGTGTTTGCAATTTTAGTACCAACTGGATTCAGTCTAACACTTGTACTTAGTATGAGAAACATTTTCATAATACCAAAATTTGGGGGAATAAGAGTATTCCTGCCAGGAAGGGAAGAAGAAAGTATTGGTTCTTAAAAGAAGAATTCTGTTTGCTTGGTTTCCTCTTTCCTTTCCATTTTAACCCCTTTTTAGACTCCTCTCAAGCTGTGCAAAATTGAGAAGCACTTAGGTTTTAATCACTATTCCCAGGTCTGCAAAGAGGTTCTGTGATGAATAAATAATGAATCCGAGATTTTAATCAGTGTTATGATTTTTGAAAAGGCTAATTATCATTGTTTACAGACATGCCTTTCCAACGTATTTCCTTGTTTTGCCTTCAAAGCTCCAAGGGTTAAGCCCCTCGCACGCATCCCTCCCGTCCCTCCCCAGCGCCGCGCTCCTTGCCCGGGATTTCTTTCGGCGGCTTGGGGGTATTTTTTGTTCGTTTGGTGTTTTTTGGGGTTGTGTTTTCACTGGAGGAACCGCAGGAGAGCCGGGGACGGGCGGCCGGAGGCGCGCAGGGCTGGGGGAAGGCTGCGCAACACGGGCGGCCGCTCCGCGCCCGCGGAGAAGCCAGGGCGGGGAGGGGAGGGGGAGCCTTTCTCCTGGCTGTCCCTGTAGGGCAATGCGACAGAAGAATTTCTGATTTGCAAAATAATATTTTTATTATCGATAATGTCGCTGATAAAAGCGGCGAGCGGCGTGTCCGTCCCCCGCTTCCCGGGGAAGCTGCGCTCCGCTCCGCCCGCGGCGCCGCGCCGGGATGCGCCGGGATCAGCGGAGGGCACCGCGGGGCTGCCCCGACAGCCATCGCCCCCGGCTCAAGCCCCTCGCGTTATTATTTTTATCATTATTTTGTCTTATTATTAATTTTTACCATTACAGCCGTCACTGGCCTCGTTTAACCCGCCTTGCCCGCACCTCCATCCTCTCGGCCATTCACCGGGATGGGAAAGCCTTTTCCGCGGGCGGGATATTCGATGCCACGGTCCCGATTCGCCCCATTCCCCTCCCCTCCTTCCTGGCGGCCCCCGCCGCTGCCCGGGACTCGCGGCCGTGTCCCGCAGCCTCCTCCCGCTCCGCTGCTGCCGCTTCCGCGGGCTGGGAGGAACAACTTCCAACCCCTACAGCCCCTGATTATCAGTTTCCAGCAACAGCTGCGAATCTTCGCTAAGAATCCAAAGAAATATCAGAAGATTAGGCAGCGATGCTATTTATTGCCCTGTAATTAAAGTTCTATCAGTGTTTCTATTAAAAAACCTTATTTACAAGGGTTGGTAACTCAGAGGCAAAATTTTCCTGCATGATGAAGCCTCGCTAAGAAGTATTTTGGTTAAATAAGGTTAGGCTGTTAGAAGGTAAAATCTTGAAGGACTTTCATTAAGGTGCTCATTTATATCTGCAAATACACTGCCAAGTCTCCCAAGTCAAGGATATATAAGAGGAATTTTTTTTTTTTTTTCAAAAATCAAGGATTCGCAGAAAGGTTTTAATATAATTCTCTGGGAAATTATTCCCATGAAAACAATTTGTTTGAAAGAAAATGCCCTCTGGTCTTTTCCACACAAACTAGTCTTGGGCTAGTACATGAGAACCCAACTTAAAAGTGCCTATGAGCAGAAAGGAGGTTGGTTAATTATTTTCAACTGTCCTTTCTGGAATAAAAAACAGAATAAACAGCTTGAACAGGGAAAGGTGAATTTAATTTTCAAGGCCCTTTAACTTTTAATAATCTGAGGAACAAGATGGGAGGTACATTCTACCCTCCCAGTTATCCTGATATAAATTCATTCAAGATTTATATTGGTGTAATAGAGAAGCAGAATTTGCTCCGTGATTTCTAATGAACTGCTGGCTCGGTCTTTAAAAACGCAATTAGAGAAATCTAACCACCTAATTCAGAACAGCTTTGAGCTGAGGCAGAGGTCTCAGTGCTGCAAACAGGGATGGAAGCTGGTCGGTGCCACAGCTCCTTGCTGTGTCTGCAGCACCAGAGTGGGGCTAGGAATGCTGGAAAACAGTTTGCTACAGAATTCCCTAATTGTTTTAGGATTTTCTTTTCTATCATAAGGGAAAAGACAATTCTCATGTGGAATAAAGCTGTGTTCCCTGTGATCTCAAATAGTAGGACAAAAGGACTGTAGGATTAGGTGCCTGGCCTGTTAGTGATGCAGGAGGAGCTGTCTGGTCAGGGTGAGGCTGGCACATAGTCGGGGAAGCCCAGCTCTGACTCTGCACTGAAACTTGTCTCAAAGCCTTGGCACCGCTGTGTCAATGCAGGTGAAACATCAATAAACATGAAAGTAAGTCAAGGTTCAATTCTCTTGCTCTACTCACAGGATTAGGTGTCTGCATTCACCACTTACTCATGTGTGTAGGAACAACAGGACCGAGATCCCAATTTGTCCCTCTGACCTTCTGAAGCGAGGGACTGAAATGAAGCAGCACAGGGCGACGCTCTCGTTTCCCCTGCTGAAACTGAGAGGCAAAACTCTGTAGATTATTTCAGTCTGCAGAGCTGAAGGGACACTCTCTGGGGGAAACATCACCTCTGACTACCTGGAAGCCCAGCAAATATCACCTCTGGCTACCTGGCAGTCCTACATCACTCTCCTGACTGAGGACCTCAAACAGGCCCTGACACATCCTATGATGTAGCAAGGACATGGAATCAGAATGGTTTGGGTTGGAAGGGACCTTTAAGCTCATCTAGTTCCAATCCCCTGCCATGGGAAGGGACACCTTCCACCAGACCAGGTTGCTCCAAGCCCTGTCCAATTCAGCCTTGAACACTTCCAGGGATCCTTGCTCCAGAGCAGCTGCACATCTTTGCTAAGAATGTAAAGAAACATCAGGAGATAACACAGCACTGCTATTTATTACCCTGCAATTAAACTCCTCACAGAGTTTCTATTATAAAACATTACTTGCAAGGATTCATAAGAAGGGAAAAATTTTCCACCAAGATGAAGCCTTGCTCAGCAGACAGAGCTGGGCATGGTTGAAGAATGACTGTCAGTAAGTTCAGCAAGGCAGAGCTCCACCTCACCAAGGAGCTGGGTGAGACCTCCTCTGGCCCTGGGGCTGATGAGGGTGTGCCCTGAGGACAGCAGGAGCTTTTGAGTGCAAACCACACAGCTTTGATGTTTTGAGTCTGCTCACCACAAGCCCCAGTGCAGCATTACAGCATCTCCTCTTTCCCTTTTATTGGTTTGGAGAATGACTCACTGTGATACTTGAAGCAGTTTGCTACAACTGTACCATGCCTCAGTTTACCCAGCACTAAAGCCAAAAATATTCCCAGTGGCTGGTGCAAGGTGCGATGACATTGGTGAACATCTGTGATACACTCTGGTAGGAGTGCAAGGCAGTCCTGTTCCTTTGGTCTTCCAAGGATGACCACCAGACCTACGCTCTTGGGAAGACCCCATCCACCCAACCACAGGCCATGCCTAAAGCCAAGCTGGGCTTTGGCTGGGCAGAATGAGGAGGAACCCACATGCAGAGAGATGATAACTGCAAAATTACAACTCTGCAGTGCTAGCAGAACAACCAAACACTTTCCCTTGGGTCTCCCTGGCTGGTTTTTGATTGCTTCATGGGGTAATTTTAACAAGAAGTAACACATGCTCTCTGTCACGCTGAAAAATGACACTTCAGCTTCTTGATGATGTCCAAAGTCACAAAGACACTCGTGGGGAGGGGGACCAGCCTGTATCTTTTACCCCTTTTACCCTCCCAGGGAGGGGAGCTGCCCTGCCTGATCCAAGGGAATCTGAGACCACTCCTGTCTGCAAAGACAAGTCTTACCAGGCTTCATATCATAACACCTTACCCAGAGTCCTCTTCCTGCTTCTTTCCAGTGCAGAGTTGAAAATCTTGGAATTGCTGTAAGGTTTTATTATCACTTGCAAACCAAATTCTACTTCATCAGATAAAGACACAATTGCATTCATTGACTCTGACACAAGGATATGCATGGTGATAAACATACAGATAGATGTACACACTTATACATGAATGAGATATGCTAATTAAAAATTGCAGTGGGCACTTTATTAAAAATTTATTGTACAATCTACATCTTCAAAACATTTTACATCAACAAATATTGCGGCTTGACTGCTGGAATCATAAGTGATTTATCTTTAAAAGACTGTATTTGCAACTGGATGCAAAGATTCTTGATGAACTGCCATTACATTTAAACTACTGGTTTTTATTGGAAGTATTTTGATTGTTATCTGTTTGTTCTCCATCCTTGAGAGAAATAAAACAAGTGTCTCGGCTTTCATTTTATCGGATAGATGGCACCATGTAGCATATTTCCCATGCTAGTTTGAATTACAGCTGTTTATCTTTCAGCTTTCTTTAAGATTAATTAAATGCAAATGTAACTCCACGAATCATGGGATTACCTGCCAGACCCCTTATTAATACCTTCACTTAAAAACCCCTTTGCCAGAGAGTCATTAATTTGCAATTTAAAAAAAAAAAAATTAAAAAAAAAAAAAAAGAGAGAAAGAGAGAGAAGTGCTCAAGCAGCCCTTTGCCTCCCAACAACCCGGAGATGGCTGCCCAATTAGTCCAGCAGCATTCGGATCCTCCTTTCAGGCCCTGTGGCCCTTTGAGGACACAATAAGGCTCCAATGATAACCTGGCAACCTAGGTAGAAACTCAGCCAAGTGTGAGCGTTTGAAGCTGCAGCTTGGCTGCCATCGTGTCGGCGAAAAGAAAGAATTCAGGCACCATGTCATCCAGTACAAAGGATAAAAACAGATTCAACCGGAAATTCAATGTGGCACCACATATGGGATACATGAGTGCGGTTACACAACAGGCCACATATTTTTTTTGAACAGTCTCCTGCATGTGATGCCGAGGACATGTGTAACCATCATAACGTCTCTAAGAATCTGTATTTAATTTGAGCTGGGGTGGTGGCAGGGATTGGAGATCTGAAGCCGCCACAGGTTTGTGGCAGATGGCTCTGTGTCAGCTATGACAAGCAGCCAGGCTCGGCTTCCTCTGCAGATTTTCTTTTCTCTCTGATCAGGTAAATATGGGCACACTCTGGAAACTTCCACAATTCTGCCTGAGGCTGCAAGTTTGTGACTTAGCCCCATCTGTCACAAATCTTCCCTCGGTTCTGCTGCGAGCAGAGACCTGAATTTACTGCCGAGCGCTGCCCAAGAAAACCCGGCCGTCTCGCCCTGCGAGGAAGCACAAGAGAGAAGCACACGGAACCCTGTTAGAGGCTGGGACACAAAATGCAGGAAGGATTTCAGGAGGGGTGGAAGCCACTTGGCCAAAGAACACTTATGTGGTGTTATTTAAAAACGGGGTGAATTCAGGGTTTGTTTTTTTTAAGACAGGTAAGCTGGTCATGAGGCCCAGCTTACCTGTCTTATTCACTCCCTCTGCTTTTCTGGTGGTCTCAGTGGACACGTCAAGGACTGAGCACCCTCAGGAACCCATGTGCCCCTCTCACCCTCAGATATGGCAGAACCATGAGCCAGGAGGAGCAGAGCCTAGTTCTGCTTGACCATCATCATTCTGAGCTTTATTTGAGAATAATCTCTTTTGTTTTTTTTGAGGAGTGATAACTATGCAAAGATCTGGACATTCATTTTTCAAGGAATAAAATTCTATCACTGTCTTTCCATCAACAGTTCCTAAATATGTGGAGATCAAAAGAAGCAAAGTTTTCACTTAAAGCAGCAAAGTTTTCCCATAAAGAACAAACAGCATAATGTCAGTAGCAGAACAGTATTTTTCATTAAATAATCAACTTGTTTCTAGTGTCCTAAGATCAGAACTGAAGCACTTAATATCTACTCTGCCATCATTAGACTTCAGAGTTAACCTTTAGAATTTAATAAGGAGTCTTCATCCATTCAGACTGGCTCTTTCAGGACAGCTCAAGTTCGAGCACACAGTATTTAGTGTAGATTTTTTGCACTTTTTAAAAAATTGCTTTAACAAAATTAACATTTAGAGATTAATTTTCCACACAAAACCTGAGATTTTGCAGGCAAGACTGGAATGATTTACAGAGCCAATTTGTATTGGGTCAGATCTACTCTGTGATCCAGCTCCTTCACTCTGCAAGTAAGGGGGAAGAATCAAGGTAGGAAACAGTTTGCAGCAATTATTTTTGGAGTTCAATTTTCAAACTCCAACAAGCACTTTTGGAGACCAGCATCAAAACCCACCATTGCTTTACATGAATTGGGTGCACTGTGAGGCCCAAAGCAGAGCTATTTAACACACCTCAGCAGAGTAACAGTATTTCCCTGACCAAACTGGTCTGTTCTGCAGTTTCCTATACTGGCCTTTTAAAACTCACCTCATTCTTGCTGTCTTTAAACAAAAAACATCAAATTTTCAATGCAAATCTATGCAATACCTTGCATAGGATGGCTCAGAACACACTGACTGACTACAACAGTGAGAAAACAGTTTCCTGCTTTTTCCCCAAGGTAATTTGAATAAACTGTACTGGGAAAAGAAAAAAAGTTTTCATGCTTTTTGCAACTTTTCTTCCTATTTCCTTTGACCCACTTCTCCATCTACTGTTTTGAAGTGGCTGTGGCTCATCTGCCAGTTTTCATTTGCTCTCTAAAACTCCCCTGGAAGCTATCTAATACTGTCAGAATGAAAAGTTCCAAGTTCTGGTGTTTATGCTGAAAGTTGTCCCCATAACTGCTTTAGTTCTACTCTGCAAGTGCAGCCAGCTGCTGTGAGCTACAGACCAGCACTGGGGTACATGGTGATCGTGGAAATGTTGGATTAATGGTTGGACTAAATGATCTTAAGGGTCTTTCCCAACCTAAATATTTCAATGATTCTGTGATTTTCAGAGAGCTGGAGTCTCCTGGATATTTTACCTCAGAGAGCCAAGAGCAAGACAAGCCCAGAGAGAAGTTCAGGTGCAGGCCACCTACACATGTATATATCTGCACATATGTCCATTTATCTACAACTGGATCCCAAAAATTCCTTCCTGCCAGCTCATTTCTTCCACAGTGAGGATCCACACTAGCCAGGCTGACCTCCCCCTACCACAGTTTCTTGAAGACCTAAGGTTCACCCAAAATGCTTAAATTGTGTCCCACAGCCCAGCACACCTTCCCACCTGTGCAAACCCCTAAGCTAGACAGGGGTTTCACTGTATCAGCCATACACAGGGAACAGAAAGTGTCAAGTTCTTGAGTCTAATCTGGATGTGATCCTGAGCAACCAAGTTTGAAGTTAGATCCCACTTTGAAACTGCCCCTGCTTTGAGCAGAGGCTGAGCTGGTGACCTCCAGAGGCACCTTCCTTAACTAGTCTGTGATTCTGTGCTCCAAATAAGTAATGGAAGCTTTATTTCACATTAAAAAATCCTTATGCTTTACATATTTTCCTTAGGATTACATGCCTAAGCACTGGAACAGAGATGGCAGAGCATGGACACAGAGCTCTGCACTCCAGAGTTCCTGCAACCTTCCCCCACAGACTCTGAGAAGCAGATCTAAACCACCTCTGAAACCATTTTAAATCACGTTCATGGGAAACCGAGCATCTCAAGAGGCAAATACAAGTTTCTCATTTGTGTTTCTAACCTACTTCTGACCTGCACCTAATGCTAGCCAGGTAAAAGCAGAAATTCAATACAATTTCTACTTTTTTAACTCTGAAAACATGCTCTGTTAGTGAACAGAAAGCCAGCAGGGTGGATGGAAATACTTGCACTATTTGCATACCCTATAAAGCTCTGAATTAACTTTATCAGCCCGGGACAAAAGATCTGGAGAACACTGTAAGCAAACATCTGCTCAATATACATTCACCATTAAAAAGTAAACAGTAGGATTGGCTCCATAAGGAACAGGTTGGGAATTATCAGAGTACTACACATCACATAAACTGATGGCATGGCCCAGAATTCTCTAAAGCACTGATCACACCAGCACAAAAACAGCTCTCAAGCATCAGAACGGCTTGAATGATGAGAGATTAGAATATAAACATGGAATAACATTCACAAGGAGAGACTGAAAAGACTGGGAAACTGTAAATGTTTGACAAATGTTTATAAAATAATGGATGGTACAATAAAGATGGATGGGGAGCTCCTGCTTCCAGGCGACCAACTCCAGAACAAGAAGACACTCAACACAACTGAAACCTGAGCTAATTAAGGAAATTATTTAAACACCATCATAAACAAATAATAGAATCATGGAATGGTTTGGGTTGGAAAGGCCCTTAAAGACTATCTCATTCCAAGCCCCTGCCATGGGCATTGACATCTTCCACTAGACCAGGCTGCTCATCGAAAAGTGAATTTCCAATGCAGTTTTGCTGGGGATTGGGTAAAGATAAAGGCAGAGGCACCATCCCTGGCTCCCACATGGCCATAGGTACAGGAACTGTGAACAACAGGGCTGAGTGGCTGATGGACATCTGGCATCAGGCTCCCCTGCATCCTCACGTGCTCAATGCCCTGCACATTGCACTGAGAATGCCTCCTGCTGCTTCCCTAGCTTTGCCTAAATATGAAAGCTGGACCAGAAGCAGTTTTCCCCTTCTACACATTTCCCTGAAATACCCAAGATACTTCTTTATCTCAAATCAGAGAAAAAAGAAAAGGAAAGGAAAAAAAAAAAAAAAAAAAAAGAAAAAAGTTTTGTTAGAACTGCCCTATACAGCCAAATCCTGAGACTGGAAACAATTCAGATGTCTATGGTCTAACTGGGATCTTAATTTGATTTTACAGCAGTTTAATCTCTTTGAATTCAGCAGACTTCCTTCTACAGTGGTGTCAGAAAGAAAAAAAATCACGCCATGTGTCTTTTCATAGGCAGGTGAGCTTCTGTAGTGTGATGGAAATGAGAAGATGAATGTCAGAAAGTGGGCCAAATTCTTTTCTCCATTAAACAAGCATGAGTGAGAGTAGGATTTTTCTGTAGGAACTGAAGCTGACAGCATGTCAACCAGCACTCATTCAGCTGGGAGGGCTGGGAGAGATTATTTAAAGTTGTCAGCTCCTTCCATGCCTGGCTTTTGGCAACTCTTCTTGTCCCTTTCCACTGTATACTCTTTACACATGCTGTTTTAAATTAAGAAACTCAAGTGAGGAAACTAAAAGGTAAACTTTAAGAAAATAATGCAGAAACAAATGCTTTTCCCTATTTTATTTTATTTATTTTAACTTTAAATCTACTAGATAGGGCACTAACAGGTCCTGTTTTGTGCCCTGACCAATGCCCTGTTGTTGTTACTTGCTTCATTCCTCTGCTTACCTTGGCAACCAAAACCACCCAGAACTAGAGTTTGATTCCATGAAACTGGAACAGAACAAATAATTGATAACAAATGAGATTTGCTTCCCTCTCATCTCAGTCTTCTGCTAATAACTGGCAGAAGGCAAGGCTGAAATGCAGATGAGCCAGCCCTGAGTGCTATGTGAATACTCAGGGTGAGCAATACATCATCTGGAAAGGTTTTCATAGGTGCTTACATTATGGACATTTTTAAAAGTCTGCCAGCATGAATCTGCTCTGTGGAGTTAAGCTACTATAGTTTAATGCCTTGGTCTGTGCATTTTCACAGGGATGTTCCCTATGTCCAGCCCCTAAGCCCACTGCCCTGCTGCCATTTATCTCCTCTCTGCCACTAATTTTGTTAGCACAAGCATTGAGGACATCTGAAGGAATAAACTGCCTGTTTAATTAGCCACTGTCTAATTATTATAGATATCCTGAGTAATAAAATCCCAACAATATGTAAAAGGATAAGCCAAGGTGATTACTTCCCAGCTTGTGGAGCAGAATCCCCAACCAGCAGAGTAAAGCACTATTTGCTTTTAAAGCATTTTTACTTCCAAAATGTCACAGATAAACTCAATGCAGAGAGCATGGCAGGATGGTTTCTGAAAGACAAGGAGCTGGTTAACATTGACTCTTGTGCTGGGATCCCTTTTCTAGCCCACTAAAGCAGAGATAACATTATAGTGATCTGAAAAAAAAGTGAAAACACTGTGCAAGTGCCGTGCAGCCTTCAGGATTTCCCTCTGTTCAGCCTCCTTACAAAGCAGCATCACTCCAGCTGTAATGACCTTAACAGCACAGCTCTGAGCTAGCCTTTTCCAGGAGGTTTTGTGGATGGTCCACAGTGAAGGAAGACTAGTGCACGTGGGTGTAGGCAGAAAAGGACAACTCTAACAGTATTCTCTGAGCTGATCCAAAGCCTATTAAAGACAACAGGGATATTTCCTCTGGTGCTCACAGGTGCTGGATTAGGCTCTGCTTTCCTCATTTTAAAACAATCCCCCACTCAGCTCCATTGCTACCTGTTGCAGAGGTTCAGCTCTGACACTCAGAAGATCTGCAAACCCCATGCATGAGGGGCAGGATAAACACCTTCAGCTTCTGCCTACTAATCATCCCAAGGAATTCTTAAAAAAAGATAAAAAAATCCTTGAAGCAAATCAGCATTTTGCCTACAGGGCTTGCACACACATTTTCAACCTGTAGTAATTTATATCAGTATTTTTTGCATGTCTTGGCTCTGTGTTCAGGAGCTGGGATCCATGTGGGAGAAGATCCATGTGAATGCAACCATTAGCTGAGCTTGAAGCATTGGGAAATGCCAAGGTAAACATTTAAGGACTGCTTTCCCTTTGAAGCCCCCATGCCTAACTCTACGATACTATTGACTCAAGAAGTAATGCTGAACACTGGAAGTGTTCAGTCAGCATTTTAAACTATTATGAGCTACCTTCTGAACCATTGCCAAGTTAATAGACAATGAAAGATAATGAGCTTGAAATTGGGTGTTAAATTGCATTTTTGGTTCTCTCCTTTTTTTTTTTTTTTTCCTTGAGGTTTAACTGTTTCTTGCAGAAACAGCATCATCTTTGATGTATCATTATGTAAATGCCTATTTTTAGGTCACAAAAAAAGTCAAGGCGTGGGCTAAGCCCTCGCTGCTCTTGCTATGTGTGCTCAGGAAGGGGGAGAGAGGCAGACGAGACACAGCAAGACCCAACACTTTCAGGTCCCCAGAAGGAGGGAGGGAGGTGGAGGCATGAGGTTGGGTCTGTTGGCAGCATGAGACTCCAAATTAAGGAGGAAATTACTCGACCTGCTCATTAACAGTGGGGCTGGATGGAGGAGGGAACGCTCCAAGAACCGCATTTGTGTCGCACGGGTTAACACGAGGAGGATTTCCATGCACCCCCAAGCCTTTAAGGACTTTCAGCTGAATTCAGGGGTTTTCACGAGCTGAAACACCTCTGTTGTGCAGGGGTGATGTGTATCCAACCTGCCCACGGCAGAGCCAGGACAGTAAAAGTCAAAAACCGCTGTAAATGTACAAAGCAGCGTGCCAAAAACTGCAGTTATTCTTCTGAAAGCAGCATCCTGTAGTAACAGCTCTTCACTGGAATAATGTAAAATTTAGTGCTTCATCTATATTCAAATTAAAAAAAAAAAGAGAAAAGCGTGACTCCCATCAGTGTAAATACACCATTTAAAACCATGGAAGTTGGCCTAGCATTGAACACTTCAGCAAAACCTGAATGGAGAGTCTGCCACTGAGCCTGGATTTTCTCTAAATAAATAACTGCAAAGAAGGGGACATGACAAAAACCAGTAAATTATGCTCCCAATGAACTTTAATGTTCAACACACCTCTTATAAAGCAAAGAATTAAAATAATTGCAATTATGAAAATCACTCAAATCATTCCAGAAGCCAAAGAAATCTTACCTGATACCTGTCACTTGTATTTTTTGAAGATTAAATTAGGATAGGAAGGTAGGCTTATCCTCATTAGTATAATTGTAGGATCTTTCTTTTATTTTCCTTTTAAACTAATGAGTTGCATTAATCCAGGTTCATTTTTATAAGCCTCTTGGGTCCAAATGTAAAGGACAGTCATTTTAGAAAACAGTAAATTAAAAAAAACATGTAGCATGCATTAAGTGCACGTATTTCATAAGACCTAGGTTAATACAACTGGCATCTAGTTTAATTAATCCTTGTTAGTGTAACGACTAATATCCCTCCCTAGCATGTTTCCTTTAAACATTAGTATGTTAATTAAATGTTGTTTTTTTAAGGTTTTTTTTTTTTCCCCTTTGTACTTCAATATGGCATTATATCATCTAAAACTATTCCAAACAACTACCTTATAGAGATGTCTCCTTACAATATCTGGTCTCTTGCAGAAATTCTGAAGCCTTTTAAAAAGCTGTTCAGGTGTAGAATACAGATATTCAGCTGCAGGAAAAACAGATACATTTTTAATGAAACAAAAACCTCAAAGCACACACTCGATATTAGTCACTTTACTAATTAAAAATGCATATTGCTCTGTGCCGCCTCGTGTTTTACATTATTTAAGCATGATTTTATAAGGTTACCTCAGCTCACAAGGATGTTTAATGCTAAATAAGACTGTGTAGTTGTGCTGTTTAGACATCTCCTTTGGGTGATTAAAATACATTATTCTAATGTAACACAATGCATATGTGATACATTTAGTGATGAGATTTTTCGAAGAACTGGTACTACATTAGTGTGTATCCTGTACTGCAGTTGCATACTATTAAGTATTAAATTGTTTAAATAATTTGGTGTGATTTTCAGGCCTGGCTTTTTTTTTTTTTTTTCCCTCTTCTGTGTTTCAAAAAAAAAAAATCTGCAAACCATTGCAGCATCAGTGACCTTTTAACAAAAATCTATCATTACGGGATGTGTATGCTAACAATGAAGAATGCTATTTCAAAACTTGCTTTTTTGTTATCTTAAAAGAACAGATGGCAAATATAAACTTCGTCTAATGTATTAAAACACATAAAATTTGCCTTAACACTAACATGTTGGCTTGCCAAATAAACAATTGCTTTCACTGAAGTTTATTCCCAAACTTTGGGTTTTAGCAGGAATCACGTTGTTACGTTTAAGCAGAAGGAATAGGCAACAAAGCAGCTACCTGGGAATATCTCTGGGTACACCAAGGCTTTGGGACACAGCGGGTAACAGCCACAATGCACAGCCTCGATCCTGAGGAGTAGAAATCACAAATACACAAAAATAGACATTAGACAGCCAAAAAATTTATTTCCATGCTAGAGCCTTGAGGTTGCCTGCATGCAGCAAGAGGGAAAATTTTTTTTTTTCTTCAGCAGCATAATCCTTCTAAATGCCAAAGTTGCTCTTTTTAAAGAAAATTTTATTGATCATATGAATTACATAGAACAGAACAGCGAGCATATGTTTTGTTCACTGAATAAATCAAAGCGCAGCTCTGCATTTTTTTGTTTTTTAAATACTGTTTAACACATTTTATAATCAGCAGACAGACACATGTAACAACATGGTGAAGTATGGACGGCTTTGCTTAATAATGCTGCTGGAAAACAAGGGGCACGTCGGCTACACCAGGGTGTGTTGCAGACAGACACACCACCCTCACCTGGCACAGCAGATATTCCCCTCAGACTTCCAGACTCCAAAGGTTACAGCTAAATATAACCCAGGAACAACTTTCAGCGTGCTCCAGGCTGGGATATTTCAGCTTATTCACATGCTTTGGATAATTTCCTTTATTTTTCGGGACATAAACCGCTGTATTTTTTAATAACCGCTGATGAAATTCCTTTGCCAAAGAGCGCGAAGCTTTGTACGTGCTTTTTTTTCCCAAGGAACATTTTACATATCTCCCGTAACATCAAACCCAAATATTTTAGAATTGCACAGCCATGGCACAAAGCTTTCCAGTAGCAGAGCTGTCCCCCATGGAGTTCAGGTTTTAACAGCTGAATGGGTTAAAGGCATCCAGGTTTCAGTTTATTTTTTTCACATAATGACCACTGATCTGACACAACGTCCCTCCAAAGATACAACCGTAATTTCTGTTGGCCAGAAATTACACAGTGAAATTCAAAACACTTCTTAAAATATGTTTATTTTATGAGAGGCTTTGAATTTCCTCCAACATGTTGACCATACGAGGACTTTATTTTTAACTTCAGTTTCCCTCATTCCCCAGAATAAAAAAAATCTGAAATCTTGTCAACGTTCACCTTTTCTATTTTCAGTGACAACCCAAAGGCTTTTGCTACCTTCATGCGAATGTCAGGTTTGGTACTTTATTACAGGTACCCTGAAAGGACTCTGTTTCCTTTAGATCTACTCAATTTTAAACAGGAAAAAAAAAAAAAAGAAAAAAAGAAAATAAAGAATAACATATTCAGCTTTCATGCTAGAAAACTATGCATATCCACAAACCCCAAAGACACATTTCTCTGCAAATGCTTTTGCTAAGAAATGACTGCTGGTTTTTTTCATAAACTTTTAAAATTTGTAATTTATGTTGTTTTTTTTTTTAAATAACATATGCACTTCAGATTGCATTTTAAACATTAACAACAATTTCAAAGTGTACATCGTCTAGCACTATATTTTTTACCAAAGGGAAATGTTTCTGATGTGTGATTTAATTGATGATTTCAGTTCTTAAATATTGTGTCATATGTCAAAGCAAATAGATTTTTAAAGTTTTCTTTAATCTAGGAGAAAAAAAAAAAAGAGGGAAACTGTGGACATTTCAGTAATAGCTCAGATCACTAAGTTATGTTAAAATATTTGCTTTTTAATCATATCGTCTGCATGGGGAAAAAAAAAAAAAAAAAAGAACAGCTCCCTAAAACAAAACTGCAGGCCAAGATGGGATCTGAGTCATCATTTGAGTATGAAATTTCCCCTTTCAAAAAACCTCTACCAGGATCATGAATTAGTAAAATCAGAATTTAATGCCTCCATGGTTTGCTGGATGAAAGTTAAAAATCTGGAATTCTTTCATTTGCAAATGATCTTATTTGCATACTCCTTTCTGCACCAAAGTTTGGGTGTATTTTTCTGACCAGTCCCTACTATGAGGAGTAAGTTTTACTACAAACCTTACACCTTCCATTTATCAAGACCTAAAGATCAAATCAAACTGGGCAGAGCTCACACTGACACAGACTTGGGTGTGAGGATGCACAGGGAATCCTTTAATTTCCATGCATTTCTGTCCTCTCCCAGAAAAGTATCATATCATAACAATAATACAATTACTCTTCATTTCAATCCTTAAGCACTACTAGTTAAATAATAAATAAGAGTTACGATTGATCTATTGTTAAAATGGCTAGTAAATGGTCTTTTTATTCCAATTAACAAATCATCTGCTAAATCTATGAATCTTAATATTCAGGTCTATTCACTTCAATTCATACAATTTATCTGCAAATAGTTGTTGGGCTTTTGATTCTAAATATAATTAGCTGATAATTTTGCTTGGCTGAATTACTTTTCTGGAGGGCCTGCTAAGGCTCTCAGTCGCATTATCTAGCAATAATGAATCTGATAGGTGAAATTTTTTACTGTAATGAGGATGAGACACAGTTGTGACACCTGAGTCTAGTAATAACAGAAGACTGCTAATTATCGACAGCACTTTTTTGTGTGATGCACAGAGAAAAAAAAATCCCTCATTATTAAAAAATAAAAAGTTACAATTATAAGTGACACCGGAGGAGAGTAAATAAAATGGAGTGATTAAAACATTGCTGCTTTAAGGGTGTTTTTAATTAAGTGGAAATGCTAATGTTGTCATACTTAGCAGATGGGATTAAAATTAGTTATTGTAAGTAACTCATATTTTATGTTATGGTTTCCACAGCATGTCTACAAGATCTAAGAAAGTGATACA
>VZRH01001643.1:1708209-1723209 GCA_013397555.1 Urocynchramus pylzowi | reverse complement strand
GAAGAACAGGCTTTCAGAAAACTGTCTAAAAAGGAAGTGGACAGAAAACACGAAGAATTTCCTGCTACTGAATTATTGCCTCTTTTTCCAACACAGCTGTGTCTCAGTTGGGGACCCAAAAGTTATTTGGATCAGAGCAACTTCTTGGTGTCTTAAAAACGGCAAAATCAAAACTAAACCAATTGAAATATCACCAGTCCAGCAGGCAACAGATATGACAGAACTGACAAATAAACTAATCCCCAGTCTATTTTTACAGACTGATGAGGCTGAGGCAAGTCTACACTTTGGAAAACACAAACGAGCTAAAACATCGGATATTTTGACACTCACTTGTCATTACTGTACATTTTTAAAAGGTTTAATTTATTACAAGTGCACCCAGCACAGGATTTGATTATTCTCTTTATTGCCATAATATCTCAGGCACAAAACTGTGTGCCTGAATAAAATCTATTTATATTCCAGACAGGTGAAACTGTTCACTGAGTTGTGGTCCTGCAGAAGCCAAGAAACGGAAGAACTGTCCAAAAGAGTGGTATAAAAATATTAAAGATTAATGACCACTTTCATGCCAGATACAAACCAGAAGCTCTCCACAGCAGTCCTTAACCTCACATTTGAGAGGGAACTAAGTGTTTTCACCTGCTAAAATCTCAGTCTGGATTTCATATGAGTGACCTTGACCTGAAAGATTTTTCTTCCTATCTGAACCATCCAATCATCCATACCTATCTCTCCGTTTAAATAAAGATAGAAGTGTTACTGAACCACAAGTCATAAATAAGGTCTTGCCCTGCCAAGTAAAATAAAAAATGCTTACTGTCTTTAATAATTTTAATTTTACAATGTATCAATATTATTTAGTTTCACAACTAGGAAAATTTTAAGCACATTTTTTAAGATAAAAAATACAAAAATGAAAACTACTTCTGGAAGTATCTAATTTATGGTAACCTTAAAGTAAAGAAAAAAAGGAAAGGTACCTGGAATTTCACTGAAAGTCTCTCCGAGGACGGACACATGGAAAGGCAGATCTTGCTCTTTCAGCTTCATCAGGACTTTAAAGAAAGTTTCAGGATCTTTGTCATGTTCCCTTAAAACAAACAGAATTTATCTCAGCATTGTTTACATTTAGTTGTGAAATTATGGGAGTTTTTTTATTTATCAGAACACTATTCCTCTAAAATAGTACTTTTGGGGACTAAATTTATTCAAATAATTTCCCTCTTTGCTTCTCCTATGTGGCTGAACATTGTCCTCAATCCAGCACTTGGGGTCAAAACTCAGTTTCATCATTCTTCTCTGTCTCTTCTCAGTCCTCAAACCCTTTTACCTCAAACCCTCATTTACCCTTGAAATTATCAGCTTTGAAAGTTAGAAGGACTGAGAACCTACCTGAGGACAAAATCAGTTTAAAAAATGGGTAGGAAAAAAANTTTTTTTTCAGGAGAAACAGGTTAAACAAAAACTTCTCCTAAACCTACAGGATTTCTCAAACTGGAATTTTAGGAATTCATGCTATACTCATTAAAAGCTTTCGATCCATTCAGTGCTTTAGGTAAAGAAAGGAATAAACTACCATGAGGCATTTTCTACCTTTAGATTTTTAAGAAGTTAACTGTAAATTAAAACAGAATATAAGAAACTTGTACTTATTTATAATTTCAGTTGAAGATAATATTAAAGGTTTGTATGGGTCTGACACTCAATGACATGAAATGCAAGTTAGGTTATCTAAAAATAAATTAACCCCCCAATATTCCAATCTATCTTCTTTACTAGCACAGAATGAAAGGTTCAAAAGGTACCACAAATGATTTAAAATTCCCAAATTCCTTAAGTTATATTAAAAATAGAATGAGATAATTTCCTCACTCTAAGGTGAATATTATATCTTGCATTTAATTACTCTGCTTTAAATTATTGTATTTCAACAGATGTGCACCATATGCCTTTAAAATATTTTGGTTTTATTTATTATTTAGAAAATTCCACTGTTTTCCTTCCTGTATTAAGGGAAAAATCTATATCTCAGTTGTCCTAGTGTCTTTCTTCACAGAGTAATTTTGCAGAATGAAATCTGTAGGTCTCTCACACTAGTATATGAAAGATTAATAATTATATCATTCAGGAAATCTGAAGCCAAATGACATCTGCAGCTCTACACGTGTTAATTTCTCATTCAGTCAATATTTTTGGTTTAGGGAATTAAAATAAATTAATCTTATAATTAATGTGACTTCCCTAGGCTGAGAAACCTCCAGGAATTGTGGACTTTTTAGAATTAGACACATTTCCTTAAAATAAAGCCAGGCAATAATCGCTTTAAGAAGTCCTCCATCTCCCCAATTTGTTTTGTTCCCAATAATAAGGAGGAATGCAACTGCACAAGCCTCGTAATTTGTTTCACATCTGTGACCCAGGAGTTTTCACGGCAATTCCAGCAACCCAAGTGGATGCAAGGTTAGGAGGGTGGATTTCTCCCAACTGCAAAGATCCCAGATCTTTGACTATTAGTTTGCTGCATCCTCATGCTTAAAAGAGCCACCTGTTTCTGGTAGGTAACTTCTGTGCAGAAACTTTTGCCAGTATTGAGTTCCCTCCAAATGCCCAGCTCTAAGAGCCAACGCGGGATCGCATGGATTCGGATTTGGCTGGAAGACAACATCCCCGTTATGAATGCTTTCAAGGAGAACTTCTACGATGCTGGGAGTTGGTGTAATTCATGACAGAATTTCCCCTGAGCCTCAGGTCCCCCTGGACAGGCTTTGTGTGTGCTTTGTGAGTGATGCCATGAGCCCAGCCTGGCTCAGCTCATCCCGGCGGACCGGCGCGTCCCCGCGCGCGGAGCCGACAGACTCGACAGCCACGACGCTGACAGGGATCTTTCCAAGCTCTTCACAGCCCCGCTATCAGCTTTGCAGTCACAAAAAGTCCTTCCAGCAAAGGATATGCTTTCCCTCTCGCTTTCCAGAAGAGACCAGGGGTCCCAGAGGCAGCCAAAAGTGGAGGATGCTGTTGGAGCCACATTGTCAAGGAGCTGGCAGGAGAACACGGAGCCTTACAGCTCGGCGAAGCCACATAAGCTGCACATATTTAGGAAAACTGATAGGAATTGGAAGTTGCAGCTTTGTTTAATAGGTGGGGAAGAACAGAAGGAAAATTTGGCACCCAGAAGGAATGCTGAAAGGGGAAACGTTTCCTCTGCACTGGAGCCTCTCTTGCGGGTTTTCTGCTGTAGGTGAACCTCCTTCCATCCCCCAGTATAAAATGTTTCCCTTTTAGGTGACTCACCCACATTTTAATGACACATTTTGTGAATCTTGTAGCTTTCCTGTTTGGGAGCTCTCTCATCTTAAGCATCTTTATCAGTTCCTGTGACTTCTCCACACCACAAGCATTTTATTTTCCGTTAAGACCTCCAGAAACCTCCTGGCCTGGGCACCTACAGACTGCAGTGTATTATTATTCTTGCAGAATACTGAAGATATTAGCTGCTCTTGGTAGAAACAAATAAATAGTACAAGACCACCTCTTTGCTGCATCAAAAAGGAGAGAGCTCTGTTTCTTGGCTGACATGGAAAAAATCATATACAATCCAGTCTGCCTTACTCAGCAACAACTGCTAAACACACCAGATTGCCATAGCAGTGATCGTGGAAAAAGATGAACACAATATGGAATGTCTGTTCTGTAAAGATCTGCTCAAAATGATGTGCACTTTTGGCTGCATCTGTTGCATTTTTGAGCTTTATTAAACAGTATTAATTATATATACTCCATTTCCTGAAGAAGAACTGCAAAACAGTATAAAAGCCTGATATTAAAATGCAAACTTTTCTTTTAAGATATTATGTTTGGGGAAAAATCAATACAATGTGACTCCAGGGTCTGGCTTTGTTGTTTAGTTGAGGTATTTGAAATGCTTTTGTATTTTCACTTGATTTGATATGCATCTGGTAAAGAAAAAATAAGAACTAGGCATGGTATGAAGATGCTCTAAATTTCATCCTAAAAACATGAAAACAGCAGAATGACCAAACTACAGCTGTAACGCCACAAAACAAGCACAGACACCACACCTGTGCTCAGATTTGAGAGACCTGCCTTGGAGACATTCAATCTCCATATTCAAATACTACACAGCTCTCATTGTTGGGAGTGCCTCCACATTGTTATCCAGCATTTTTTATTATTGACTCTAACTCACAATTTAGGAGAGACATCTGAAGTCTCTCTTAGGAACTGGCTGAGGTTTAGTGATCTGGGTAGGGGGATGTGGCCCAGGGTTCATCCTGATTTAGTGACTTCCCTTTGTAATCTGATATAAAACTTTGAGAAGTGTCTTTGAACAGGGAATGGGAGTGTGGTGGGAGCAGCACCACCACTACTGAGCCTCCATTATTGTCTCTGCCTTAGATTTTCTGCTCATAAAATGGGTGTGACAATATTATTTTTTCACCACAGAAGGATGCTGTCAGGATTAATTGATGACTTGACATCCCACTTTTCAGCCTAAAGTAATTTTAAAAAGCAACGTCAGAGCACTATGATGATGCTCCTCTATACAATCAAAGGCAACATTCTCCAGAACACCCTTCTGCTCTTCAGGGATTTTGGGAATTCAACCTGAGCCCTCGAGCCTTACCCACTGCTGGGACTGGAAACAGAGTACATGGAGACCACCTAAACTGGAGCTACTGTCTCCCACATCCCTAACCAGTGATATGAAACACATTATTAAAAAAAAAAAATGAAATAGCAGAACTTAGCCCTTTACATTATTCAATGAATATTAATCTCTTGAATTTGGGTGAAATTCAGTAAGAGATCCATATGGTCTTCTCTGACTTTAGTTTAATTTTTTAAGTATATTATCCTACATGGTGATAATCACAGTTACTTAGGATTTAGAGGAAGGCACATCTAGCAATGTGTAAGTAGAAGAGTTGTGGAAAAACAGGACTTGTTCAAAGGGGGAAAATAAATACAGTCTATTAAAAATACATATTAAAAGCTGGGGTTAATGCATATATCAGTTAAAAAAATACAAAGCCAGGGGAAAAAGTCTTAATATTTGAAAAAATACTCCATAAATGCCATATAAGGCTTGTGAAAGCCACAGCCCTGTTGTGATATCTCTGTGAATGACAGAATCACTTGGGCTGGAAAAGACTTTGAAGACCATCAAGTCCCACCATTAAGGTGCTACACATTCTGAAAGGGTTACAAAAGCAATATTAAAAGGGTTGATTTTAATCTTAGTACTTTTAGCATGGGAGAGAATCCCAAATTGTGCAGGCATGTAGTAATATTTCACTTTGTACAGTGCCTTAAATCCAAGGAGTTCACACTGGCTGCAGCTCCTTCTGTCTCCCCATTCACCAAAATCACCTTCAAGTCAGATGGGCAAAGGTGGGAAATGGCACAAAATCCTCAGAAGTTAAAGCAGCACTTTCATTTTATATTTTTAAAAATTTGTTAGGACATACAGCAAGAGGTAAAAGATGGATTTCTGCCTGCCTACAATGATTGCTAGAAAATAGCTGTTAAAACAGGCCACTGAAGAATCACTCATTATTGATGAAGCTGGGCAGCAGTCATGGAGATCAAGGACTGGTGAGCCAAGAGACATCCTGGGAGAAAAGAAGAGGACAGAGGACATCAGCCAGGAAAAAGCATGGCTGGAGCAGAGCACAGGGAATGTGTGAGGGGCTGGGCAATCCATGAGCACAGAATCAATGATTAAAAATAAAGGAAATGAGGTTTCCAAGACACAGACCTTGATGTGGATGACATTGACCCTTTTGTTTTGGGAAAGTGAAGTAATGAGGAGCAAGTCTGGCATCAAACAAGGCAGAGGTACTGGGCAAAGCAAATCAAAGAGTAAGAAAAACACAAGAAGAGAAAAAAAATATTCCTGGTGAAAACAAAAAAAGTATGGCATATCCAAACACAGGGAGGAAAAGGATAAATACAAGACAATTTACAAGGGTAAATAGAAGACCTACACACACCCTACAGAACTAAAACCAAGGCTCCACTTCATCCAAACCAAATCTAAAGAACAATATCAAGGATTTTTTTCCCTCCATTATACTATGCACTGTATTACACTTTGATATTTCAAATTAAATCTTGAGCTCAGAAAATCTTGAATACAGGTTTATTATAATCAAATAATGTTAGAAAGTAGAAGTGTGGCCAAAAAAGATAAACCTGGCCTTCAAAACAGAGAATTGCAGAATTCTGGTCTTTTCCTGACACTGATTTCCCACAAGACAGCTCTGCCCAGGTTTCCCCATCAGCAAGATATGGTCTTAGAGGAGCTTTCATTTACAGAAATATGGTGAGAATCACAGTCAGTAAATACTTTAGTAGAATAATATTCTTCTTAAAGAAGAGGACTCATGTTACAAGCCTATTCAATACATGAAATGTAATACATTCCAGTAATTATTTTCACAGAGGACAGAAGACTTTCCTAAATCAAATGACTTTAATATACATTTTCTATACTAAGATTACGAGAGGAAAAGAAGGGGACAAAAAAAATTAAAATTCTAATACCAAATTCTGGTAACAATGCTCATGATAAATGCAAAAAAGCAAATGTTACTGCCAGGAAAGCACAATTAGAAAAGAAACAGGGAAAAAAGAAAAAACTATGAAAATGCAAACATGAAGGAAAAGTTAATTGCTTTCTATTTATTCAATTTATCACAGTATTTTTCTATCTTTTTACATTTCCAAGATGAGGCTGAGGTAGACTGTAAATATGTAGTTAAGTCCAGTGAGTTTTCTTTTTCAGCTGATCTGCTCTACAAAATGTCTTTGCTGTAATTGTGCCTCTAAACATTGTCTGGCATCATCAGCATCAAAAGTTACCACAATATTTAATACCCCCTCAGTTCACAGAAAATGGAGTCAAGTAGAAGAAAATATTTCTGCATGAAAAAGGACCCTACAGAACAAATTTTAGCTGGCAATTTGTAGGTCCTACAAGCAAAAAAGGGTCCTGATCCTTGCCCATGCTTTCAGAACACCTCTGCAAGCCAAGGAATTAAAAAATGGCACTGGAGAGGCAAAAAGCAGCCAAACAGCACTGGCAAATACAGTGTTTTATTTTCTATTAGAACCCATGACGTATTTACAGTGAGGAGTGTGTATTTTACCCTCTGATTTGTTCAAATTGCTGGTCTGAGAAAAATGGGTGGCATTTTGCTTTACGCTGGAAAAGCATTTTCTCCTATCTCCTGTTATCTACAAGAGATTCATAAAAAAAGAAACAAGAAAGAACCTTGGGAGTTTATTGTTTAGATTCTTCTTCTCCCCTCACAACTCATGAAGAAAAAACTCAAAATAAAATATTGCACGTCCCCTAACCAAAGAAATCTCAGGATCAGCATCAGTCATGGAGCCTCCTGCTTATTTCCTAAAGGGAGATTAAGCTTTGAAGACAAAGACCATCATTTGGTCTCAGTTACCTTGGTCTAAAAATCAATGCACTTTCATTCCAGTGCCTTTCATTTCTTTTACTCCAGCTTAGCTAGTCTGGCTGTTCCCAAGTAGAGGATTCAGATTATAAAAAAAAAAAAAAAACACTTTATTTCAATTTGCAACAAAACCCTGTAAGTGCTACGGACTACCCCAAAGAGTTTATTAAAAAAAATAAAATAAAAGCAACTTCCTTTAGAGTTCCAAAGGTAACAGAACAAAAGGTTTTCCTGTTGTTGGGAGGTCATAAAATATCTGAGTGACCCTGACAGCCCTGATAACCATACACAACATATCCTACTGCAATTCAACTATAAAATACTGTAAAAAGTCATGTCATGGCAATCATAAAATGGTTATGAATACGGTAATAAGTGGATAACAGTCTACTAAAGTAGTTCCTTGAAAGAACAGAAAACGTACATAAACATAAATTTATATATAAAGTACTACGTAAAAACTACATTACTACAGATTTTCCTGGGAATGGTGATCCCACCATACAAGACCCTGTGGCCCCTCTCTGATTTCCATGATGGATTCACACAACCAAACTACAACTACTTTAAACTCCACCAGATGCCATGCTTGGGTCAAAAAGTACATCCTGCTCTTTACTGAGTAATACCCTGAGAGGAATTAGCTCAGGTACCCACGATAACTCATCCTTTTGGGATCTCCAAGGAAGAAGCTTCCAACCAGGAACATTCTTGGCACCAAGGCTTGGAACTCATTATTCAACAAGATTAAAGTAACTCCAAATCTCACTGCTTTCAGAATGAGGAATCAACTCAGTGCATTGAGTCAGGTTTGCACAAACACAGCCGAGAAAAAACAGCAATTAGAGGACACAGGGAGGGGAAAAAAGCATGAAAATATGGAAAAAAGAAGGGCAGGAAGGAGAAGAAGGCAAAGAGAAGAGACTTGAACAGTTGTAGTGTGGTAAGAAGAGGAAACTAATTAAAAACAGCTTTGATGGAAGAAACAACACTCCTATTACTGGTGAAAATAGGGAGGAATATTAGTTCACTTGCTCATGAAATATTTGATTTTTGTCTCTTGAAGGTTATTCCCATACTTTGGTCCAAGGTGCTGTGACTTACAAAGGGGGCACCATCTGCTAAGTTTGCTGGGGACTTTGTATTACAAAACCTCTTCTGTCCTTGCCTATGATGTTTCCCAAAACTGAGACTTACCTTGGACTATAATCTTCTAGAAAAATCACATCCAAAGTTTTCCAGAACATATGAAGGACAAGATGAAAAAAAAGCACAAACACAACATTACCTAGTAAAATTGCAAACTGTATCTTGGATATGTTGTAGAAGGTTCCTCGCAGAGACAGAGATGGAGAGAGAGAGGCTGAGGAACTAGAGAAGAGTGAAATGCAAATTTCCTGCACAAGACTACGTGTGAGGAGATGCTCAGGGAACTGAGCCTGGCAAAGACAGAAGGATGAGATTTGAAAGGCCAAAACCAATGAATGGAGTAGAAAAGGACTGCTTTGAGAGGCATACGTGGAAAAGCCTTGAGAGGACTCCTCAATCCCACCTGTTCACATGTGCTTCTGCTCAAAGACTTGGGTTTCACAACTATACACAAGGAAAAAAAAATCCCCCATGAAATGAATTTCCCATCTTGAGAAAAGGGAGAGCCAAGCTTACTGGAGCTCTTAGGGCAATCTGTGATGCATCTGTTCCAAGCCTACATATTCTTCAACTGTCCAGGTGATGCAGCTGTGCACTTAAATTAACTCAAAATCAGTTTTTCAACCATAGCTAAATCGTTTATTGTAACAGGCTCTGGAAGATGCACTGAAGTGGCTGCTTTGTGAGCATCTGGATAGCACAGAGTGAATCACAGCAGCACAGAATCATGGAATGGTTTGGGTGGGAAGGGACTTTAAAGTTCATCCTGTCCCAACACCCCTGCCATGGGCAGGGACACCTTCCACAAGACCACGTTGCTCCAAACCCAATCCAACCTGGACTTGAAGGAAAGTTTCTCTTGGTGAAAACTGGTCTAAACACAATAAGAAGCAGAGCTGGGCCACAGAGTTGAAATACAGAAACAAAAGTAGTGTGCTTAGTACAAGTGAAAGAACCAAGCGTATTTGGGGAAGCAGTGAGTAAAAAAAGAAGTTTCATTTTAATACGATTCTTTTTCAGCCTATTAAGTTCTTCAGTATCAGAATGAAGCCTGCTAAAAGTTAGTAAATAAAGGCTTTCAGGAGAGCCTTATTAAATCACTTATGACTTATCAAGTTAAAACTCCCACTCAGATATCTTAATAAAACTTTCAGAGAATATATTTAATTTTCCTGGAAATCAGAAGCCAGTTACTAACTACAGTAGTTACTGTTGGCTACGCCACTGATCAGCTTCCTGTAAATAGAATATTTGCCAACAACTTGAATTAGTTCTCTAAAGTTTCGGTTTCTGAAGGTCAAATAACTATGTAACTGCTTAATAAAGAAGCAAAGAAGTACCTCTAAATATCTCCAAGCTCTGATGGGCTTATATTCTGCTCCTTAGGTGAGGTATTAGCAAAGCTTATTTATTTTCATTTCCAAGGCTTTTATTTGCTCATTCCCTTGTGGTAAAGCTGATTTCCATGATGATTCCCTTCTTAATTTTAATACCCTTTTTACTCATCATATAGACATAAGAATTTTCCATAAAATAATGAAACCCTTCCAAAGGAAATGAAGACAACAAGGAGAGGAAAGTAAACTACAGCTTACTTCTTTTTTTTTTCCTTTCCCAATTAATTGATCCACTGTCATATGCATATATGAAAGATTTTTTTTAATGAAAGGAAAATAAGGTTAATTAACATAAAAACCCTCACTCCTTGAGATGTTGAATTTTGTATTTTATCCATGCTGCCTTAAGTGCCTTGATTTCCCAGTAATGACCTAGTTCTCCTAATGAGTAACATTAACCCCTGGCTGTAGCTGTCCAGGACTTAATTGTCAACTGGAGCTGAAATAGGAGAGTTTGCCGATCAGCAGGTATGTGGTATATTAACTCATGTCATTTCAGACCCTAATAAATAAATCTGTTGCTAAGGCAACAGGAACATCAGCTGTATCACTTTTTTCTTCCCCCCTCCCTTTTTAAAGGAAACTGGCTTTCACACTGAGCTTTTAAAAAAAGGAAATTAACTACATGTAACCATAATTAGAAGAAACATCGTTTCTCATCTCAGAAACATATCTACATTAATGAAAAAAGGCATTCAAAAAGAGGGCTGCTTTCTACTGTGACCAGGGTAACTGAAATTATTTCCCTCGACTGAGGGAATGAGATTTGAAGGATACATTTGAGTGGGAAGAGATCACAAAATATCTCAGCTCTTTGTATTTCTGAGATAGTTCCCCTCTCCTTTCGTACACTGCTGATGCCAATGGAGCGAATGTTGCTTCAACGATTAACCAGGAGCCCAGGCAATTGAAACCAGGGGAGAAAAAACACCACTCAAACCCAAACACCTTCACTGTCCTCTGTGGATCTTTCTGTAAGATGGGCAAACATGCATTTTTTTTTTGGAGAGCTAAAAGGTCAGAGATTCACAGAATCATTTAAGTTTGAAAAGCCCTCAAGAGTCATTGAGTCCAACTGTTCCCCCAGCACTGTCTCAGCCACCACTGACCCATGTCCCCAAGGGCCACACCCACACAGCTTTTAAATCCCTCCAGGGATGGGGACTCCACCACTGCCCTGGGCAGCCTCTCTCAGAGCTTGACAGCCCTTTGGGTGAGGATTTTTTTTCCTAATATCCAACCTCATCCTCCCTGGCACAACTTGAGGCCATTTCCACTTGTGGTGTCTCAGTACCTCACAGGTGAATAGCCTCTCAGCCCTCACTTTAATTCCTGCCATTCTATCTCTGCATGAAGTGATTGCCTTAAAATTTTCAAAACTGTAGTTTTTTGTTTAGTTTGTGACTACAAGATGGTATTTCTGAGTGTCTAGTTACCCACATCTCAACTAGAGAGCAGGTAGGAAGGAAATTAAGAGATGCTCACAAGCCCTCTTATTGCTCTTGGAACATTTACTTGAGGCTCTGCCTGTACTATAAACACAACAAACTACTCAAAATTCTATCTGGCTTCTCAGCTGAAGAATGCAAAGTTAACACAGAGCACCTTTTTTTGCCACTATCAAAATGAGAGATATTTGCTCCTCTGGACTATAAGCTGCCTATAGTCCTTTGAGAAAACATGCTGAAAGAAAAAGGAAGAAATTGATGCTGAGATTTCCACTACAACAGAACTTCCACACCTTCAGCACATGCTGGACTTCTGTACAAGCTCTTAAAAACAGTGATCAAGGAATAGCACATCCTCTACTGGAAGGGCTCAGTGCCTCAAATTCCCTTGCTGCGGGAAGACATTTCAAGATTAGGCATCACTGAATGAACAAAGAATGAACACTTTCAAGCTGTCTTTCCATTTAAGGCTGAACTTCTTAAATTATTTCATTCACTTTCTTATTTGTTATTTGTTTGAGTCACCATCCCTGGAGGGATTTAAAAGCCATGTGGATCTGGCACCTGGGGACATGGGTTAGTTGTGGGATAGGCAGCACTGAGGGAATGGCTGGACTCCATGATCCTCAAGAGGTCTTTTCCAACCTAAATCATCCTGTGACTCTAGTATCTGCTCCCAAACTTAATCCCAGCTTGCATGAATGGGAAGTTAGACTATTTTCACATGTGGAAGAGGAAAAGGTATCAACTTCTACTTGAATACCTCCACATGTTCATGGCAGGTTCATCTGCCACATGCCACCAGTGTCACTGCTCCAGTGAGTGCTGTTTTCCTTGGGAGTACTGGATGGCTTTCCTTAGACACTGCTAAAAAGTTCCCATTTTGAATTTGTTATTTTACATCCTGTGGGCTTTTTATCCTATCTGGTACCTTCTAATTTACACTGTATAAACACTTGTATTTTAAGCCTTTGTCTTCAGTCTGTCTTATTTAGGCACCACATCTACTTGTTCTCTGCAGGCTGTTCACAATGCTGAGGATGCCTGTTGAGCCTAATGCCATCTCTGGGTACTCAAATGTGATTTCTAGATGGATTTCTTTCTTGTTTTGCTGTCTTGCCACACCTGCATCTTGATGGGATAAGACTTGGTCCAAAATATTCAACAGCATGAGGAAAATACAAGTCACTATATTCTCAACTGTCTCTACAGGAAATAGTTTTCAATTGAAAGTTCAAACAGTGACTACACAAATCTTGTATTGTGCTGCCAGAAGGAACAGGTTACTATTCAATATAGGAGTTTTTAATATACATATATGTTATATATTAATTATCTACTATAATATATATATTATATATGTATAAAATAAATACAAAATACTAGTAAAAATTCCTTTCCAGGCTCCTCTCCCTCACAGCCTGCAAAGGACTTGTGCTTGGCTCACTGATGAAGAGCTGCCCCATCACAGAAGGTACAACACTTAATTCTTGTCCCCATCTGGGACAAGCCCCTTCCAAGCACTTGCTCCTGAGTGAAGGGGACCAGGGCCTCATGTTGGGCAGCCACATGTTGGTACAGCACAGCCTGGCCTCCATGCACTCATTCCTTCATGATACTCTACATTAAAACCAGATAACTGGGCACAGAACTATCTCTGAACACACCGGTTTCCCTTAGACCAGAAATCTTCAGATAGTTTTTGCAATCTAGATTTTTTTTTTTTTTTCCCTTCTGAATTTACTCATCATGACTTCCAGCACTGTTCCTCCTGCTCCCGTATCTCCTGCCCCATATCCTTCCCCATGCTCTTGTCACACACTGGTAGGTTTGACACGAGATAATGGCCTTATCTGATCTTCCATGTGAACTGACAGCAGCTATTTGTTTGCATGTGTGTGTAAATTCTTGCAGATTCCCCCTGTGATCTTTTATCACACCCATGCAATTAGGGGAAGAAGAATTGATTTCTGACAACTTTCTCTTATCAAATCTTTAACTACTTAGATGATACAGAACACACAGAGAAAAAGTAAAATCATAAGGTTTGGGTGAATGAGAGGGAATAATGGAGGCATAAATGCTGGTGGGGCAGTTTTGGGGGAGGGATAAGGATTATGCCTCACTGGTCACTGTCAGTTTCCTAATACACTCATCCTTCACCAAATATCAGAGAATCACAGAATGGTTTGGGTTGGAATGGACATTAAAAACTATCTCGTTCGAAGTTCCCTGCCACAAGCAGGGACACCTTCCAGTATCTCAGGTTGCTCCAAGCCCCATCCAACCTGGCCTTGGACAATTCCAGGGATGGGGCAGCCACAGCTTCTCTGGGCAATCTCTGCCAGGGCCTCACCATCCTCACAGGGAACAATTTCTCTGCAATAGCCCATCTAACCCTGCCCTCTGGCAGTGGGAAGCCATACCCCCTCATCCTGTCACTCCATGTCCTTGCCCAAAGCCCCTCTCCAGCTCTCTTGGAGCCCTGCTGGGTACTGGAAGGGCTCTAAGGTCTGCCTGAAGCCTTCTCTTCTTCCAGCTGAACAACCCCAATTCTCTCAGCCCTTCCTCATAGCAGACATGTTCAATCCCCCTAAGAATCCTTATGGTCTCTTCTGATTTACTCCAGCATGTTCAGTATAGTTGGACATGATGATTTATGGTCAGAACCAGTGATCTTAGAAATATTTTCCAACCTAAAGTGTTCTGTGATTCTAAATAGACATTTTATCAAACCGCAACGGAAACCTGTGGGACACCACAAAGTTCTGATCAAATGTCGGAAGCTTGTCCATCAATCACCAGAATGTTGCTCTCTGTTTGCATCAAAGCCCATTTGCACAAAGGGAAGAGTAATTCCTTGGCATAGGCCTTGTCAGCTCAGAAACTGATCCTCGCTTTTTATCCACATCCTTGGCCTAAGTCATTCCTGTTAGCAGGGCCTTGCTATGGGTTATAAGAAAACATTAAAGCCTGGTGAGGAAGGAGAAAACAAACTGCTCTGTGGAGAACCTTGTGACTCTGCTAAAATACTGTCAGTTATTTATCTGCTGTGGGCAGAGGTGGCACACTGCAATCCTTGCCAGGCTCAGACTCAAGGGGGATGGAGAGGAGGGGCAGGGGTGCATAGAGCACCTCTTTTCATGCAGACATTTTAACACCACTTCAAAGTGGGAACATGTCTGCTAGAGAATGGCACCTTGGATTTGGATGTGTTTCCAAGAGGGCAGTGGAAGAAGTGCTGGGGCTAATGTCATATTTCAGGGTGCTGGCTGTCCCTGCTACTCCTCAGCATGATGAGGTCACCATCACTTCAGTTAGAGAGGCTTTCTCTAACAGCAGCACAGCTTCACAAAGGTTATTTAGCCAAAGGTCTTTTGTGTTAGGTGAAGGGGGAACACAGGAACACACAAAAAAAAAATCAAAAAATTCTTCCTTTCCCACTTGTTTTGGTTTTTTTTTTCACCCCAAAAATGAAAACCACATGTAAATCATCATGGTAGACAA
>VZRH01001643.1:1658209-1705709 GCA_013397555.1 Urocynchramus pylzowi | reverse complement strand
CAATAAACAGACTATAATCTGTGGATGAAGTGAACTCTAATCAGGCCACATGCAGATTAAACAAACTGCGAGGAATAAAAACTAGATTAAAATGTTCGTGCCCAATACCGGAAGATTATCAGGACATTTTACCTCTTTAAATCCTAATTTATGTAGGAGTCAAGCTAAAGTTTATATGTTTTTAGCGATTATGCGGCATGGTAGATTTTCGTCCCTTCTGAGAAGATTCAGAGATCAGGTATTTGTGTTTAGCAGTTGGAAAAATACTGTTTCCCAGTTAATACACTCAAACAGGCTTTCTATTTATGCAACACTGAAAGGGTGTTTCTAAACTGCAGACAGTGGGTTAACATCAGCTGTCCGGTGTCACCATGTATCTTGACACTTAATCACTTGCATTAAAGTAATTAAGATAATTTAAATAACATTCAACATTAATTGTCATCTGTGGTTTGCTTGATAGGAAAAGAGAGTTACCAGAATAATGCTCAGTGTTGCAGTAGCAGGGGTATCTTTTTCTTGGGAGAAAAGAGAGGAACCACTGACAGCGCTGTCTGAACGTCTGGTTAGCGTTACTGAACGTGCATATTCAACAAATTATTCCCAATAATCAGAAGTTAGTGATGGGTCTTTCCTCCACGTGTGTGTGCAATGTTTCGGAAATTATTTTATACTGGGCAGAACTCACAGAAAAAAGGATCAACCCAAACCCATAAATCTTTTGAAGGCACAGCGTTTGGGTTTGTTCACTTACCACCTGTGAGGCCAGGCAATGTGCAGAGGTCTTTGCTGATAGTCCAGTCCACTCAAGATATTAGAGAGGTTAAAAGTCAGGCATTGCTTATCTTCCCCTTGACAAGGATTTGTACTTTCTGGTGCTTCAGCCTGGACTGGGGCTGGTGGTGGGGAGGGCAGCTCCTCGTGCTGTGTGGTGCAGAGTCCAGGCTGGGGCTCACAAAGTCCAGACTCATGATGTGCATCACTGGTTTTCATTACAGCTCTGCTCTCCTGCTGGCCAGGCAGCCCCTCCGACTGATAAGCATCTCCATTCCTTTTAACACCAATTACCTTTTCCAAACGGGCAAGTTTATGCTCTGGCATGAACCTGGGAGGAAAAAGAACAAACAAACAAACAAAAAATCTGTGTTTATGCTGGATTAAAGTTTCACCTGACAACTAATCAAGTAATAGCACATTAGAAGGTAAAATATGGTTGATATTTTACATCCATCTAAATGACAACATGAATTCAGGAAGATACACTTTTTTTTAGTGAATGTAACACCTGTGAAATAAAACAATGCATTCCCTAATGATGCATACATCAACAGGGAGAATAAAACTATTTACCTGCTAAAATAAAATAATGCACACACCTCTGGAAGACAGAGGGCAATTCTGCCAGGAAGGTTTTGGAATTTTTGCCAGTATTACTTCTAAGATTGGTACCAATCCCGTATCCTAGTTGTAGAGGCCTTCTTGTTCTTTACAACTATCTTAAAGGAGGATGGAGCTGGGCGGGGACTGATCTCTTCTCCCAAGGAACAGCAACAGATTCTCTGACTTTAGAAGTACAAGTTTGGTATGGCTGAATTCCATACACAGAATCCTACAATCAAGGAATGCTTTGGGCTGGAAATGGGACTTGAAAAACCATCTCGTTCCAAGCCCCCTGTCTGGGCAGGGACACTTTCCACTATCCCAGGTTTCTCCAAGCTTGTCCAACCTGGCCTTGGACACTTCCAGGGATGGGGGAGCCACAGCTTCTCTGTGCCAAGGCCTTACCATGCTCACAGGGAACAATTCCTTCCAATACCCCGTCTAACTGTCCTCTGCCAGTTGAAGCCATTCCCCCTGTCCTGTCCCTCCACCCCTTGTTCAAAGTCCCTGTCCAGCTCTCCTGAAGGCCCTTTAGGCACTGGAAGGGACTCTGAGGTCTCCCTGGAGCCTTCTCTTCTCCAGGCTGCACAATCCCAATTCCCTCAGCCTTTTGTCATAGACCTAACACTGGCTGCTGGTGGCTCCTCTGAAGCACAGACACAGCCCCGTCAGGATGTACTTTTAAATATTTACACATGGGAAAAGCTGAAGCAGAAACAGGTTAAGGGATTTTTCCTAAACTACCAAGTTGTGACTGCACTGAAAGGACTGATTTACCAACCCAAATTTAACTGAGATATTTTGAAAAATTACTGCTGTTAAGACAAATTGCTTGAGGTGTGAGAGGTCAGGCTACCTAGGCAGGCTCTATCCCCCTGCCTGTCTTTAATCTCCTGGCCAACCATCCACTCACTGCACCCTTTCTGTTTCTGAACAGGTTTCCTCCTTAGTTTTCAACCCTTATAAATCTGATCTGTCATTGCAGAATTCCTAATAATATTAGATAAAACTCCACCGATTTCTCTCTGGAATATACTCTTTAATATCTTTTATTTAAGACATGTGTGTGCAATCAATTCCATGGTATTTACTTGTATTACACACACAGTATTCATCATCTTGACAATTTTTAAAAGTTTTAGAACACCATTTCACTTAACAGTTTGAAAGAAAAAAAAAAAAAGAGAGAGAGAGATTTATTTGATGGTTAACTTTGGAACAAGTTATCTGCATTAACTTCCATTGTTTTGGCATAAAGTAGTTCTGTATATTTTACTAACAACAGTGGAGACATGATAAAAGATGTAGGCAGAGAGCCATAAACAGCTCTTGCTGCAATCCATGGTGTTCGTGGAAAGGCATTAATTTTTGGACTTTGATTGGAAGACGTCTCTGTGCTCAGCCACTTGGATTTTGCTAAATACAACCACGAATAAAACCTTGTACCTGAGGAGAACAATTTCTACGGCGGAAAGACCGTTGTAAATCATGTGTAGTATAAACTTGTCCACATGATTGGAATGATATAATGGATATTGGAGTCCCTAACCACCAGCTAATGTTCTTTATGACACTTAAATAAATGACCTGAAAATAAACTAATAACAACACAAAGTCATCTAAACCTGTTCTTGTGCATTTCCCAGAAGCATGCTGGGAAAAGACAATGTCTAGTTAGTGCATTTTTTGTGTTTACGTTTTCTCCAGCACATTTTTGCTCCTCCAGACTCACATTAATTCTTCTTTTCTACCACCTTCTAGAGGTATCCATCCAGTACTTGCCCAGATCTCAGTAATTTAAAACATCAAGAGCATGCAGGACTTCTACATCTCCATGATGGCTATGGAGAAACAAGGTTGGAGCAGGGGCAGACACAGGCTTGAAAGACTATCTATAAGAAAGAATGTTTTAAAATTTTATATTTTTTATCATAAAGGTGGTGAAACATGACACAAGGTGCCCAGAGAAGCTGTGGCTGCCCCTGGATCCCTGGAAGTGTCCAAGACCAGACTGGACAGGGCTTGGAGCAACCTGGGATAGTGGAAGAAGTCCTTGCCCATGGCAGGGCATGGAATGAAATTATCTTTAAAGTCCTTTCTAACCCAACTACTCCATGATTCTATAAAACCACCTAGAGAGCTACCACAGCAGAGAAGTGGGATTTCATTTTTAAGAAAGATAAACATTTTTTCTCAATCTTAGTTACAAACACACCAGTCACGCGAGAAAAATGCCACAACATTCTATTTTAAATATGGGAGAAGCATTTTATTATTATTACTAACTTGTTGTAATGAACTCTTGCACATGTGAAACTTTCCAGAAAAAGAATTATCATCAAAGCTTACAAATATTAACACTTTCAACAGATTTCAAAAGGTACTGTCCCTTATATTTAAAAAAAACATGGAAAATATTTTACTTTGATGCATAACTCATATATATTTAAACACTGGAAGTTCAGAACAAACTGTGAGGACTTAGATATCTAATTTTAGTATGGCAATTTGTTTTCAAATTTCTTTTATTTATTCAGATTTTTGAGGCTTTCCAACACATTGAACAGTCAATCTTAAAACTTTATGAAGCCTCTACAAAGAGTAAGCCTTGAAAACTTTCCCTTTTTGCATAGTGGGTCTAGATGTTTAGTTAAAAAGATGGGTTAAATATTAAACTAACTTCATATGTAATTAAAATTCAATATCCTGAAATTCAGAGTTTGAATCTAAATATTTGCTACTGTAACAGACTTTTTAACTCACAACCTATATATATTTTCTTTTCATTTATGCCACAAAACCCCACTCTGAAGAAATCCATGTACTTTTCCCTGAAGCAGAAATGTGTTTTTCCCACACACGTTTCTTTTTTGTAATATGTTGCCATGTTCCACCGTATGTGTTTATTCACTGCACTTTATTTGCCCTAATGAAAAGTTATTTATGGGGATTGGTTTCTTTTCCATGGCACCAAGAGTCACTCTGTGCACCACTTTATTAAAAACAACAACAACAAGAAAAGGATGGAAGGGCCATGATGTCACTGGTCGATGAATAGAAACCACATTAGAAAGATGAACTGGAGTGCTGGTTTAGGTTAGACCAAATTACACAACCGCCTCAAGAGACTGCAAGGATGAATGGAATAAATAAATAATTTTTTTTAAAGTAATAAAAATTAGCCCTTCTGAAAATGTAGTTATATTTGGGGGCAAAGTTAAGAGTTCTGAAAGTGCAATGGATTTTTTTTTTAAATACTGCCATTAAAAAGTTTAAAAATAATAGAATTATGGAATGGTCTGAGTGGGAAGGGACTTTAAGGATTACCTCATTCCAACCCTCCTGCCATGAGCAGGGACACCTTCCACTAGAGCAGGTTGCTCCAATCCATCCACACTTATTACTGACCAAGCACTGTAGAAATACCAAAGTTGTTTTTCCAGAACTCAAGAATTTTGCTGCTTCTACTCTAAAAAATTAAGTAAAAAAAAATGAATCAGATTTTTGGGTGCCAAACTGGAACAGACAGCAACTTCATTAGTATATACTTATTTATATATAAAATCATACATTTATATTTTTATCTTTAATATTATGAATCAGTTGATAACAGTAAAACTGATGCTGTTTCTATTTAGCTACTTCTCAAAACATTGTAAAAAATTACAAAACTGGGAGAATAGTCATAGTTAATTTTAATTTTTTTTTTCTCTGCAACTATCACATTTTGCCCTACAGCAAAAAAAAATATTGCTGAGTGTGGTCAGGTGTCCTGAAGCTGTACTACAGTTCAAACCTAAAAGCTTGAAAGAAGATCCCCAATATTCAGGGAATTTGATATTAGGGTTTATTGAAGTTGTCACATACTTTCGGGGATCTAATTTCACTTTCTGATCTTCAGCAATGGCTGTAATTCTTCATTCAGAAGAGGGAAGAGATTACTTGTCAGCAGTAATCTCTTACACAGATAATGCCATATAAATATTAGGGGCTTATAAGCATGGACAAGGATTAGGAGCAAAGAGAGAGAACAGAAAGAAAACTGAACAGAGCCAAGATTAAGCACTGGGAAGGGCATCGCAAAACAAAATCCAAGGTCTGCGGCTCAGCTTGTCTTCCCACGGCAGAGTGTGCCTTTTCCTGGGTACAATAAGCATGGTTTACACTGATTCCCTGCTTGAAAACTGCAGGATATAGAAATATGAAATTTTATTTGAGGTGTGATCATTGTCTTCTCTTTCCCATGACAGAGGAGAAACTTGGGGAACCACTGAGGCTGGAAGGTCATCTAGTTGGACAGGTTGCTCAAGAGCCTCCTCCAGTCAAATTTTAACTCTCACCAAAGGTCAAGAATGCAGTTTTCACATGCAGATATTTAATAACAACAGCATGGGAGAGAGGTGAAGCTGACCAGGACATCTTCCTTCCTGGGCAGAGTGAAGAACTGGTGTGTATCCTCGACAACAGATAAACCAGGGAGGGATATCACTAAGTCTGACTTATTTCTGATAAAATAGCCAAAATAATGTTGTTTTAGCAACAAATTAGCTGAATGCAACAGCCCTGACACTGCAGTGGATGCCTGATTAGCAGGCAGGATCCAAAGGTGGTCCTGGAGAAGAGAGGCTGGATCCAGACCAACCACGGGCAGTTGGCTTGGACTCAACTTGGTCCATCTGAGTGGGGAATGAAGATGAGGAAAGCAAGAGAGATCCCAATAGTAAAGAGAGAAGAAGGCCAGCAGGATAAATCTCTTTCCTTAAATTGTAACTTCCACCTGTTTTTCCAAATAATTTCTGGGTGAAATCCCTCAATATCCAACATCCATATTTGACTCTGTCAAAAATTCCCATTTCGAATTAATATTTACACTTTTCTTTCCAATATGTTTAATTCAACAACACTTCTATTTTTTAACGCTCTAAAATCTCAAATCTGTAGGTTAATTTAAGGAGGATGCTCAAACTGACCTCTTCCCCTCAGTGTTACACTTGAATTTCTAACATTAAGGTCCCCGTGCCAGGTGTGCCCTAACACCCCAGAGGACCAGGATTTTAACAGAAGTGCTCTTCAACTCTCATTCACAGAATGGCTTGGAAGGGACCTCAAAGACAAGTTCCAACACCCTGTCATGGGCAGACACCATCCACTAGACCAGGTTGCTCCTGTCTGTCCTTGGACACTTCCAGGGATGGGGCAGCCACAGCTTCTCAGGGCAGACAGTGCCAGTGTGTCAAAAATTATTCCTCAAAGTCCATGCAAAACTCTAGCCTGCAGTGAAACAGGCAAAGTGAAAGGCAAAGTTCTCTTTGACATCAAATAAGACTGAGTTTGACCCTAAATAGATTATTTCTGAGTTCATGTCTTTAATTCTCTGAAGTCCTTTAACACTGACTACAAGAATCTCTGCAGCTATAATTTCTGTGCCCATCATTCTCCAGAAATGGAATGATGGTAATTTAAGAGCTCCTCAGAAAGATGGTAATGAACTAAAATACATATTTTATAGTGCAGGTGAAAATAACTTACGTGTTTCTTTGTGCAAGATATGAATACATGGATTAATTAATAGTTCAGGAAATAAAAGTAATTTTCTCTATAATTAAACACTATGACCACGTAGATCTGCTGCACCAATACCACAAAGTAACTTTTGGAGTTCTACAAGTCCTCTTGATAACAATTGCCAGAAATTTAGAAATTGTTGACTTAAGTTCTGCTTTAGCAAAAGTTCAAAAGAAGGAATTGCACTATGGGGAAAAAAAGTTAAGCTTCTGAGAATTGTAAGGTTTTTAAGGCTCTTTAGGATTTTAAAGGATTGGTCATGTTCATTAGTGTTTCCTTAAACAGAAAAAAACCAAAAAACAACCTAGCTGAGTTCTCAAGTGCTTATTTAGAGAATGCAAACTTCACAAAGAGTTCTACCCAATACACTATCTTCTCTTGCTAAACACAACTGGAAATGGGTGCTTGAAAACTGGTACCACACCTGAAATATTTTTTTTTCTTTTAATTAAACTAAACCCTGGATCCTATAACATATAATTTCCTGGTTTTTGGAACTACTTCTAATCAGGATATAGGGGATGAATGTCCCCTTTAACTAGGCTGCTTTGCAACATACACAATGCAGAAGGGAGTGCTAGCATAACACTTCAATAGTTAAGTGACTTTATGAGAAAAATACTTCCAAATGTTTCCTAAACCCTTCCAAACCGCACCAAAGAACATTATCGTAATATTATGTTTCCCCATGGCCTCCAATATTTAGGCTTGCTATTCTCGAAATGATACTTGGATGAAAAATACAAGTTTATGTAATGTATAAATTGTTCCTAGAAGTAAAGTTGCCTTTAAAATTACTCTGTATAGATGTCAGATATTTTACATTTTCAATAGCCTTTCTGTATTAATTGGAGAAATGGCCTGCTGGTGCTTTGGGCAGCACAGGAATAATCTGTATTTCAGAACTGAGCAGTCACCCTGTGATCTTATTCCTTGCAAACACTGAAAACAATAACTGTCCTAACCGATTACATATCATGTTACCCTTAATAGATATCCATATTTCTTGCACAGTATACATAATCCATATAAACTGTACACCATATATCAATACCATATTCCAGCGAATCCACCATCAAAGAGTTCATTTATAGTAGGTTTTCATTTGACTCGGGGTTGTAACGTTCTGCGCAATCATAAGCAAACCATTTCAGGGATTTTGTCAGCAAGCTGCTTTTTGGCAGATTATTGGCAGGACATATTGGCAGCAAACTAGTGCAACTAAGCCCTTCTTATAACTTACAGGTAAATAATGATTTTAATAAATTTATGTAAAATGTTCCACTTGCTTACATCTGGTTTTGATAATTCACTCGCCTGTGCAAATGCAAATTTCTGTGTGTTTCTCAGGAAAACACATACTTTACCTGAACTATTTAAGGTTTTCTCAGGTATCCCAAGAAATAAGCAATGAAGCCTGCTTTCACATGAAGGTTTAACTGAAAAAAACTAGGGAAACTTAATAAAAATAATAATTGTATGCACATCAAAATTTTAACCACACTTTGTCAATGATACAACATTCAAATAATAAGAAAAATGCATTTTTTTGCCTGTTGTGGAGCTATCTCAGCCACAGGGCACTCCAGTAAACTGGCTCTGCCCCTCAAGACCTGCTAATGCAGAGACTTTGACCTCCATTTGAAAATGAGTTACTATATTAATTTGCATTTTGCTTTTTCATTACAACTGAAGTTTAAATGTGTAGTATTTGTATCTCAACCAGGCAGTGGGGACTACAGGAAATTCCAAGTTCTAATCCCAGCTCTGACAGTAGGTCCCAGTCTCATTCATTGTTCAAACATCAGAAGTCTTCAGTTCTGCTCTGAAAGGATGAGGTTTTTGTCAAAAAGCTCTAAAAATATTAATACTATTAGTAGCAGTGTCATTACAGGGGGAAAAACCCCAAAAAACCCTTGGATTCCCTTCTGGTATACATCAGGATGACAGTGATGCTGATCTACAATCCCTGATCATCTGGCTTTCAGCATCTGGGTGCCAGAAGAATCCCTGGGGAGTCACAGTCCCTGGAAATTCTGTAAAACACTGGTGGCCTTCACTGAGCTACCTGTGACATTAAAAACTGCCCACACCCACTCTGCTTGTGGATACATTTCAAAGTTATATTAAAAAACTGCTTTGAATGGGGCCTGCAATGAACAATCATCAATTAAGTAAGTATCAGATTTTCCTTGTGCACAGTTCAGCCTAGAACTTTCTAAGTGTTTATTCACTCATGGATTCAGCAGTTTAGGATTTTCTAAGTCCACGCAACGTGGCTAAAACCCCCTCAACAAATTCTTGTTGAGATCTATTGGACACGCTGCTACAACTTGATGTTTCTATAGTGGACTTGCTTTTAATTTGATCTGTTTCAAGGATTCAGTATCCTTCCAGCATGTTGGAAACCTAAGGGCATATATTTGTATTGTTTAAAGGCAGGAAATTCTGTGAACTGAAATGAGAACATATCCCTTTTGCCTTTATGGACTTTTGTTATTTTCTTTTCCTTTTGGGGTTTTTGGAAACAAAACCAGTGAAAGCTGAAAGTTTGAACAATAGAAAATTACTTTCAAGGGGGGAAAAAAGTAAAATACCAAGTATACTTTTATAACTTTATTCATACACTTTGTATATATGTAAATTGCACTTATCCAAGCATCAGAAAATACCATTCACAGCAGGGCCTTATATTGCAGCAGGATCATACTGGTTTTGTCATAAAAGACTGTGGACTTTGCTGTTTTATTCCTTTACTACCTTGTATTAACTTGTACCCCACTGACTTCATGACAGAGCTGACTTGTTTCATGCTAACCACAGAACTAGGGCAATCACATTCCTATTGTAGGGAGGGAAACTACCAATCTTTGTAGCTTTTTAACTCCTTGGCCAAAGAGTCCCACAACCTTCCTTTAATTGATGCAAAAAAAGCATGTACAGGCATTCTGGGAAAAGAAATGAGAACTGGTGGAAGATGAACAGGGATATATAACCTGCTCAAATTAAGAGTTGGGCAGATACTGCCTTTTAGGACAACTGCAGCAGCAAACTTTCCTACATTAGTTCTGAACTGCTTAGGGAAGGACTGGAGGCAGAGTGGCTGCATTAGCAGGGAGACCTGATCCCAGCAGGGTGCCTCAATCCCAGGGCAGTGCTGCACAAACACATCCTTGCTGCTTCTGGTGCTCAAACCAGCTCGGTATCTTTATTGCACACAATGAATTACACTGCACTACTTTATAAGAAGAGGACTATAGGTTATAGCCGTGGTTATGGCTCTCTGGAACACTCCTGCCTTGTGACAGAGTGCAGAGAGCCAACTAAGTCTGCAAAAAAACCCCAAAAAAACCAAAACAAAACAAAAAAAAAAAAAAAAAAAAAAACAAAAAACCAAACTTGCTGGAGGACAGCTCGTGTGCCACTAGCTCCAGTGCAGCCATTTCAGCAAGAGCCTGAACACTTTCCCAGCAGTGTTCCTCACGAGCTGACTGCTCCTATCATGCCAGCCTAGCAGCTAAATATAAATTACAGAGGGATGCAAAGCCTGAGAGAGACATTTGACACCCGAGACTCAGCTTGGCCACTGGATCTCTTCTAGCTAGTGTTTCTTCACTTGTTAATCCCTCTTCCTGGGCAGCAGCAATTATGACACTGGTGAACTGCAGGACTTGGGTTTATTTGCTTTCATTTGGCACAGTGCTTCGTGCCCAGCTCTTCTGCTTTAGGAGGTTACAACAGCTAAAGCAGGGATCACAATGAGACACCATCAGTCATCAGAATAAACAGCTCAGCTGCTTCAGGGGAGTCAAAGAGGAGAATGACTCTTACTAAGGGATTTGAAAGAGCACGAGGAAGTGGCTTTACTTGAAGTGCTGAGAACAATGGCTTCCAAAAGAACGTTTCTGACCATCAGCCCTGGGGAATAAAGAGCTGCAGGGTGCTCATGCTCATCCATGGACCTGACTTTGACATAAAACTAACGGGTTCCATGGCTACCAGGTGTAACCCTTCTGTGCTCTTTCCTGCAGATGTGGGGAATGAAGAGAAAGGCTTTCCTACCACCCAGACATCACAGGGCCCATCACCACTGTGATGGAAAAAGCAGGGATCCTGAACCTAGCACCAATCAAAACCACCATTACCCCAACTGTTTTTCTCCCTAAAATATTCTCTCTCATTCAGCCTACACTAATTCAACAGTTTTGCCCAAGTACTCCAAGAATAACTAACTCTATACTTTGAAACACTGCAGTATACAGATGCCTAAATCATACACTCTACATGCATTTGCACAACCAACCAGAAGCCAATAGTTTACAGGTCCTGAATACCTTATTTTAAATTCTTCTGAAAGGGCAGTTAAACATTTTAGGGCAAAAATGATGACTAAGTTCATGAACTGCACAGAAAATTGGCTGTGACACCACTTATTAAAAGTTATGATAAGTAGAAGGTCCAACTAAAAGGAGCAGATGCACTGTTTGCTAGGCTGTAGCTGCAGACAGAAATTTTTGGTGCTGAGATGAAAAGAACAAGGTGTTCATATAAATGGCATTTTATTTTGATCCTATTATTCTATATGAGCTCAAAGAGAGATCAAAGGAAAAAGCACCCAGGTTTCACTATTAACACTTAACATAACCCCAGTTGGAAAATCCTTTCCAGATTGTCAGTGCAATTTAAAGCCCAGCACATTTTTGTTGCTCTGTTAGGTTAATACACCTGAAGGCATGGGTTTGATTCCTGGATCACCTTTTCCATTGTGGAAAATTGCTTCTGTTACATATAATTTCAGTTATTTTCATTTTTAGGGCAGCAAAGACACCCTAGCTTTGGGGAATTCCCTGGTCTGGGTTGTACCCTCTGTCCTGGAGCGCCAGGCTGCCCTGAAGTGGTGACAATATATTACAGACTGTGCACGACAGTCAGGAAATTCAACACCATTGGAGTGAAGTACTAAAGTGTGGAGGCCCCTGCCAAAGCATACCAGCTTCCACTCAGAATGTAAACAAACCTAATGGGCCTTTCAAATATCTAAAAGTTCCTCCTGATAGCTGGCAAGAATTAATGTGCTTTAATACGTTGTATTGCTTATTATGACATTATCCAGGACTACTACTATTAATTAATGGTTCTATTGCAGCTTTTAGCAACCAGCAGTGTTGCATAAAGAAAAAAATAATAACATATTGTATTTCCTGCAAAGCTGAAGTATGGTAACAAATTTTAATATTCATGCTTTGAATGAAGGCTTCTCATTGATAATTCAGTAACTTAGGGCAGATATTTCAGCATTTCATTTCCACTTAATTTCTTTGACTTCTAAGACTGCAGAAACCTGCTAATACACCGGTATCACTTATCAGACTAACCTTGGGAAAATCAGCAATCAAGGAAAAAAAGAAGTGCATATGTCCTTCTGTGCCTTACCACCCCTCCTCACTTGCTATTAAAGCCCTTGTGTTAAAAAGTCATTCCAAAGTTTATTTTAAATGCCAAAAAGTGGGCACTAATCCCACAGGAGCTGGCTCAGCTACGGCCCACCATCTTGAACACATTCATTTTATCCAAATCTGTTCCAAGCAGGGGGTTTTGGATGGTTGTTTTGGGGTTGAGCTCTATTTTTGACTTTAATACCAGCAGATTGTCAGAGGTGAGGAGATGGAAATGACTTTGGGAACTTGCACAGTCAACATTAAGTATCCACAGGTGAGCTGTGGCCTGGAGTGAACATGACAATTATGGGTTAAATGAGATAAAAACGTGTCATGCACAGTCAGAACATGTTCATGTTACACACAGCAGCCAGCTGGCTAGAAATCCAAGAAGTAAGCTGGAAGGCTTTGGAGTTTCAATGAATGAACACAGATATAAAGGGAAGAACGGTGGTTTGTCGCCATATGAATGGCTTTTAACTGAAAAGAGTGGATTGCTTTCACAAGGGTTTGCCAAAACAGCAACCTTGTTGAGATGAGGAAAAGAATAAGGATGATGATTGGGACATTCCATACATTTATATTTTCTATTTTGTTTTGAGTTAGAGGGGTCTGATTCAGCATGCCTGAACAATTAAGATGTGGCTTTACATACAGGTGTTCCAGTGAATGGGGACACAAGTTCTTTGACAATACTACTGCAGCTGATGATCCATAAACAGGATTAGTCTGTAAATTCATTCCAGATTCAAATCACATGAGCTGAGCTGTGAGAAGCAATTGACTACTTTTCTTTCCACATTTCTAGCTCCAAGTAATTGTAGGCTATAACCTTCTGTACTCTGCATATGCATCACTGAACCTATGGTCAGCAACTCTACCTGTGCACAGATCCACCAGACCTGAGGCTGCTAAACCAACATTTTCCTGGCAGGCACAGAGGATAAGAAAGGCCTTTCTGAGACATTCTTATCTTTTTATTAAATAAAGCTGACTAGCAGAACCTCCTGGATTATAGACCCAAGAAATGCCCCAGTAGGTTTTCATAAATGGATGAGCCTGACTGCCTTGGGGTGGTCCTGTGCAGGGCCAGGAGTTGGACTTCGATGATCCTTGTGGGTCTTTCCAACTCAGGATATTATTCTGTGACTTTCTAGAAGTCTAATTACCCCACTTGAACATTTTGGGATCTTAGCAAGATAAACTCTTGCTCTTCCTCCAGCTAAGGCAGGTGTAATTCCTTTCTGAATCCTAAAACAGAGCTCTGTCTCTTACTAACTCAAATATGAGCTAAACTTTAAAGGCATAAAGTAACTTTGCACTTATAATCTCTGTTCATATTAATTTATATTTTATATAAATTAAATACGTGTGTGTATACCTATATATTTATATGTTTTTACATAACTTTTCTGATGTTTTAAAGTGGGTGCAAGCTCCTGGGTTTGATGTACTCAGTGTTGACAGAATCAGATGCAAACTGTAGGAAGGCTGATAACAACTTTGCTCCCCAAAACCTTTCTCCTGTGTCTCTGAGCTGACTGAATGGGAACTGAGAGGGGAAAGAACAAAGATTTGCTGTTCTTTACAGTCACGCAATGAAAGTGTAGGTTAAGCACAGGAAGTATTTGCAGATTCCAGATATTCTGTGGACCTTTGTTGCTTTTCCTTGCATTCAGATCTAATCTGAGCCCCTGCACAGAGCTGGACTTTCATGTTCTGAGGTCCTTCACTAATAGAAAACCCAACCCACTGAGACAGGGCAAAGTGGACTCAAGAACTTCAGGTCTATGTAGGCATTTATTCATGTTAATGCATTAAGGAAAAAAAATGTTTTAACAAGAAGAGAAGGCTTAAAATCATACAAATAAATAAATTAATAAACAAATTTAATATATCCTCATAGTATAGCAAGCCTACAGACTGCAAAGATATAGCTCTATCTTTTAGAAAAAGTTTGGATTGACAGTTTGATGCCCCACATGAAATATAACAACACTGTGTGATCCTTAAGCCTCAGGAGTTTAAAAATACTAAGTGTTTATTTTTTGTTCTGATACCAAATATGTCTATACCTCCAACTGATTCAAGTCACCACTAATAACCACTGGGATATTTTTAGGAGGTCCTTCAAACAGAAGGGTAGTGTATTTTCACTACAATTTTGAACTCACAATAAATTGTGTTTGGGTCTTTAGCTTCAATGAAGCATCAATTTTGGATTATTTGTCTGAAGTCAGAATTCTTAAAATACGCCTTTTTTTTCCAAAAAAAAGAAGCAATTTCTGAGGGAAGAAAAATCCTCTCCACAATTTGAGTGCAATCAGCTCTTCTCATATAACTGGCTCTGATTTGAAGGTAAGGTTCATGATCAGATATATTTAAGGAGGGCTGTATGATTAATTTAAGAGGTGCCCCACCAGTATTTTCACATGAATAAGCATAAAGAACATTGTTTTACTTTCATTATGCTGCTGTACCACCTTTGATTCTCACAATCATGTTTGTACTAATATCATTCTGCCTTTTTGCAGGAGAAGGGCTCATAGCAGGATGGGCAACTCAAATTTGCCAATCAGTGAGACCTGGCATTGGAAATAATTACAAATCTGAATAGGCAAATATCTGGCTGTCAGATATTCAGAAGAATTTTATGCCCAAAAAGTGTTAGGGAATTTTCAACTCTCACAAGAGCATCCAGATAATTCTTGATAGATCATCAAGAATTACTTTGGGTACTTTCTGGAAGCAGACTCCTCCTTTTCCTTTACTGTTCTTTGTGAAGAAAAGGGAAGATGGAACTCTCACCAGAAAATTATAAAAACATTAACCTCCAAGTCCTTCAGATTTTGGTAAACAGTGAGATCACTGGAAATCTTCGCTTCTGCATATGAATTAGAGGAGAATAATGGGACTGAACAAAAAGTCATGGACTATGTTCATCAATATGTGCCTTTTATGTAAACTAGATTGTTAACTGAAAACCCATTTTCAGAGTCTTTTTAGAGGAAATCACCTTAAAATTAATCAAAGTCCTGTTTTGTTGTTGTTTTTTTTTAATAGGGTTTGTGCTGCTTTGGAGGTTCAGAAAATTGCTTGGAGCAGAGGCTGAAGCCAGAGGCTTTGGGGTTCATGTCTCAGAGCTCATTTTTGTGGGGCTGGGGAGGCTCAGCCTGGAGAAAGGGGGCTCAGGGGGGACCTTCTGGCTCTGCACAACTCCCTGACAGAAGGGGGCTGCCAGGTGGGGGTCAGGCTCTGCTCCCAAACAAAAACTGAAAGGATGAGAGGAGTTGTGTCAGGGGAGGTTTGGGTTGGATATTTGGGAAAATTTCTTCACTGAAAGCAGCTCACCAGTCACTGCATTAGGTCACAGTCCCCAAAACAAAAGAATTTCAGCTCCCTTTTCTGTCATCACCATGCCCTTAGTTTTCAACCATGTCTTTTCCCATTTATCCCGGCTTTCCCTGTTTTCCATCTCCACTAAAGCTGTGAGACACACAAAACAAAGTCTTCATGTACAATTTTGGGTGTTTGTTTGGTTTTTTTGTTTGTTTTTTGTTTTTTTTTTTTTTAATATACCTCTCCTTAAAATATTTCTTAACTTACTTCTTCAGTGCCTAGCAGTGACTAATTAAAAAAATAACCTCATACTAGTAACACATTGATAGATATCAAAGGTGAAAATGTGCCATTATTTTGCACTCAAGCAGCCTGAACACATCTTCAAACAGCATAGAGAGGAAAGGACTGTACATGTCCACAGATGTATTTTCTTAACATTTTTTTCATCACTTTACTTCAGCAAGAATGACCAGCTTAAATTTTTCAGTGTCTTCAAGGACCTTATTTCATGAATTTGTATAAAAGGCAGAAAAGTATATATAAATGTTTTAAAAGCAGCCAGGAGTTTTTGTGGAAACAGTGCCATTAGATTTAAAATACCAAACACTCAAATTACTTCTGACACATTTGATCTGAGTCACTTTTGAATTTGCACCTACAAACAACAAAAAATACTGGTTCTGAAGGAGACTGATTATTTCCTTTGCAATATTTTACCACAGAGAAGTTACTCTCCTTTTCTCCCAGATATGACAACCATTCAAATACCCTGGGTTTGTTGCACGCTAAAGCAGAAATACAATCTCCACTTGGAAACTCCCCTCAAAAATAGTTTCTTCTGTCAATTCTCAGTAACTGCCTTCAATAACAAGCGTGGCTATTGAACTCTGAAAGTATCAATGTTCAGTCATCTCCCTGAGCTTACACATCCCAGCTGCAGGGAATAAAGATGCTGAAAGACCGCGATCTCTCCCCATCGTTTGGATGTTTCTCATAACCCTGTGTGATATTTAACTGGCACTGCTTTCTCCTCCTTCACTTCCAAAGGGATGAATCACAGACTCAGTTCTTCCAGGAACCAACCACTTGAGCTGTTCTCTGCACTTCCTTCAGCTCTTCCTCAACTGCAGCCAGCCCTTTGATTGACCCCACCTTTAATAAATGTTTAGCTGGAGAGTCTCAGCTAAAATGTGCATGAAGCCTCCTGGGAATGACTGACCAACACCTAAAACCCAGATTTGTAACAGAGAACTTCCCAGAGCCTCCCACAGCCAGTGGGATTTGTTCAGAGGCTGTAGGGAAGAAGAGTCATTGTGGGAAGTCAGATTTCTTCACTTTCTTATTCAATAATAATACAACATGTTTTCTGTGGACTGCTCTGAGTTATACCCAGGATGTTAAAAACAGATTAATGCAAACTTAGAGGGTATAGTCTACGTCAGGTACCTCTCATTATAATTAACTGCTAATTTTAAGTTACAACTTGCAGAAAACTAAATAAGCAAGCCAAAAAAGAGGCCTTGAGTTCCCTAATGATAAATTTATATTCAGATGCTTAGAGTGGAAAGTGACAGAATTCACTTCCTGAGTTAACTTCATCAAGGGGGAAAAAAAAAAAAAAAGACGAAAAATTGGAAATTAAGTGTCTGGAAGTCAACAACACAGAATTTTCTGAATCAGTGGAAAGGGCTGAAGTTACATCCAAGGAAAATGCTACAAATCAAAGAATCCTCAAACAAGAAAAAGAATTCTCAAAACAGAAAACCACCTTGGAGTATTTTTCTGGAACAACACAACCACAGTTGGTCTCAATGATCTTACAGGGCTTTTCTAAGCCAAATGACTTTGTGATTCACCCATCCAAGCTGTGACATCAGTTAGAAGTGGCTTCAGTGCCAGTACTAAGTACCATCATCTAATGACCAAGAGATGCAGAAAGCCTCCTTGTCCCTCCACCTCCAGCCCCAATTTTTAACCTATTGCTGCTTTCAGCAGTCCCTTTTCAGCAGGCTTCTCTGTCCCAAAAAAGTGGTTATTTTGCCCTAATGCCAAGACCAGTGGTACCTGATCTGCTTCTGTGGCTTCCTGATTTTACTGCAGCACAACCAACAGAACAGTAAAACACATTTTTCACAGAGCAACACATTAAAAAATCTGGTTTTCTCCTAATAAAAGGTTTCTCTTAGGTATAGTGATTACAAAGAGTAATAGATACTATTTTTAATATTCTGGGAATGTAGTCCTTTAACTCAAAATACTCCCAGAATTATTTGCCATTAGCTATCCAATACAATTCAGAACCTGTGTCTAACTTGGAAATTTGTTACTTTTATCCTTGAGTTTTACAATATACTAAACAGCCTAAGCACTTTTTTACAGGAAGTAATATAGAGTTATTCGTAGATTCAGTAATGGAACCATCAAGCTAACGGTCTTCCATTTCTGAAGTTCCCAAATTCTTCTGAAATAATAAAAATTCACCAAGGCAGCAGCAAGAAAGCAAGTGGACACTTCTCCACAGCGTCTCGACAATAAACAGCAGAATTGTGATACTCCACCGGAATGTTCCAAACCTAAATTGAATGGCAGCATGATTGCTGTGGTTCCAGTTATGTTAATTAGGCTGGATTCATGGTTCATTGAGGCTGCAATTATGCTGCAAAGAAATGCTGCAAGCATCCCATCCTCCTGCAGTCTGCTGAGTGTGCTCCCATTCCTCTTGGGGCAAAATAGACTTTCTGAAGGGATTTATACACTGGAGTCACATTTGCACTTAGACCACATGCTTGGTGAAGATGCAATTAGATGACCACGTTTTGCAACTTTCTTCTTTTCCAGATTTAATAGGAAAAATAGCTTTCCAAGTTCCTTGGCCATTTTTTAAGCATGCTTTACTTTGCCAATTTGCATACTAAGCATACAAATTATAAGCCTTATTAGCCCCATTTCAACCATAGGGTAAGTGAAGAAGGGGAAGGAGTTTTGCCCAAAGTTATGCAGCTCTTCAGTGGAAAGAGAACTGAAGTAGCTCCCATCTTCTTACAGTTAAGGGTTGGACTCGAAGGTCCTGGAAGGCTTTTCTAAACTAAATGTTTCTATGATGCTCTTAAAGACATTTCCTGACTTACAGCTGTGGATAGGACAGCCCCCATACCCAAAATGCAAAACCTTTTGCTGGAAGAGTGATTTAAAAGAGATGGGCAATAGTCTCAAACAACTGAGAAATGACACAGGATGAGCCAAATTTGTTGGCCTGCAATGAGAAGGAAATAATCTAACATGGTAGCAGCTCCTTCCCTGGATGGGAAAGGCGTGCTGGCCCTCAAACAGGAGTTTTCAAGATACCTGGGTTGAAGAGGCAGCAACAGAGGAAGATGATTTTCCAAGCAAGTAATTAGTCTGGGTTTTTTTTTTTTTTTACAACCAGTCTCTTCAGAGAAATACATTTTCAATGTTACTCTTCTCAAAGAAGGATGATGTGGGATCAGGTGTCTAAACTGAACTCCTCAGAGCCTGATTTCCAGCTTCACAATGGACTTAAGCACTTAGAAGTTCAAGTCTCATTAAAAACCAACCACGCTTAAGCCCTTAACTTTTTTTTTTTTTTTTTTAAATTAAAGAAAATCCAAAAAAAAAAATTTGATACCAGCTACTTCAAAGCTGGCTCCCCGAATTCAGGGATGATTGAGTTTCCATAATACAATTATGGTTGGAACGGAGCTGAATTGAAAGCAAGGTTCAACTTTCAAACAACATCCCCAAAACAGTTGCAGATGATGTGCATTTCAGCTTTCTGATCCTCAGGTGACATGAGGATGATTGGTATTAGTGAGATTCACATTAGAAAGGGAAGGCAATGCCCTAACTAGAAATAACCATCTTTTCCACAGATGGATGGACATCCATAACAATTTAATCTAACGAGACATCGAGCTTACATGCCCATTTGAAAAATCATAACGGCACTTGTCTGGCAGGTTTGTTCCTTGATGCTTCATTCAATGACTGTTCCATTCTTTTGCTTTTTTTTTTTATTATCACAGCTCTTTTTTCCAGATTTAATCTACCAGCACTTCTCACCCAGGCCACAGATTCAATTAATACCAATTTGAGCCTTAACACAAGGAATTCATGCATTGACTGAGCTCTGGATCTGGCTTTTAAAATTAGTTTTGCAATGTTCCTAAAATGAGGAACCTAAACCAGTTTGACACTGAAATTAGTCACTACATAAACAGAAATCAAAAAGCACATCAGGAATAATATTTAACAAACACTAAATAATATCGGATTGAGAAATAATTGTACTTTATGTGAGAGCATGATAAGAAATCTGTTTTCTGATATATTATTAGCCCAGTGGATCTGACTTGCAATTTACTCTGCCTACTTAGGCTGGAGTATAAATACAACACAAAAAACTATGTCAAGTCTCTCAGACAGGAACACTCCAAAAGTTTTATTACTCTCACTTGAAAGCATTGCCACGGGTAGGAAGAAAACTAAATATTAAATACGCCATTAACAGGAAAATTATTTCAAATCAGTGAAGCATGACGAGACCCAAGTATACTGTTTCTCAATTTCTTTTTCCCTAATGTATACTGAGGAGACAGTAAGGTAGTAAATAGCCAGGGTTCAAAAACAGGACATAAACTATATGAAATTAGGAACAGTGTAAATCTTAAGAACAGCTCAAAACTCTGAAGAAAATTAGAAAAGAGCCTAATGTGAATTCATTACTGACTTCTCACCAACCTTTCCTTTTCTTAAAAGTAGGCAAAGCTGCTAAGCTGCTATACTGTTAAATTCCACTAACTTAAAGTTAAATATTGTTTCTTTTAAAACAGCACTTACCAAATCTGTTCCCAAACCAAAGCCAACAGCTACTTCATTATTTTGTCTCATAAGCCAAGCAGTAAACTAATACTGTAAAACATAAAATGGATATTTTATTTAACTAAAAGATGGTTTAATGCCTAATGAATGCCTGCTGCTCACCAACTGAAAAGTTATGGAATTTAATAAAAAACCTTTTACCAATTCATTAGGCAGGCAAAACTCACCTTGGCAATCCAGGCTAAGGACCTGTCCTTACTGGTGCTCTCTCAGTGTTGGGAGGAAGGATGAACTGGTCCCCAAAGGAAGAGGCAGGCACAGAGGTGCATTAAGAACCCAGTTCCTAGAGCCCTTCTAACCACAATTACTCTGGTTTTATTAAGTTTAGTCTGACATTTTGGTCCAGTTGACATCATTGGTCAGGTATCAACACCCCCTGACTCCAGCAGAGTAATCCTGACTGCACAGCTTTACCTCCAAGGCTCATCTTCCCTTGACAACACCAAGAATGATTCCTTTGCTACCTGCAGTGATTTATGGAAAAGGCTTTGAAACGTCCTGTGCTTCACCATCTCTGCTGAAGGAAGATGGGCCATGGAGGTGATTATATCTTCACACCATAGATCATCCATTACTGACAGCCTTTATATTTCTCAACTTGAAAAAAACCCCAGCCCTTGTCTACATGTGGATACATAACACATTTGAAATGTGTAAGGCGAATATAAAGACTGAGGGTTTAAACCCTCAGTTTATCAGCTCTACAGGCCCAATTTTGCAATCAACTAAACCTACAGTACATTTTCATCAAGTGCTGCAAATCAGCAAAATATTAAATGAATCTTGAAAAAATGATTATGAATCCACAGTTCTGTTTGACTGTATAATTCTATTTAAGATTAAAATTACTATCATAAAAAGGCCACTTTCTGAATGTAATTCCACAAAAACATCATCACAAAAGCTTTTACTGCTATTTATGTCAGAATGTATTTTAAACAGTTCTAATCATTTACCTTTGTGGACACTTAATTAAAATTACAAAACCAATTTTAATCTGTAGTCCAATTAATATGCAAATATATGCAAATGTGGTAAATCAAGGTGGTGATTAAGTTAAGGACACTCTATTTCATGTCTGCTTTAAGTGTGAAAACAAACAATCTTTTTTGTAATTGTACTGATGGATTGTGATGTTTATAGGGTTAGTATGGGGTACAAATGTTTATGCATCAACATTATGCCAAAACAAAGATTTTATACTCTGGAGTGATTTAGCATCCAGCATACATTCAGATGTAACAAAGTCATTTTGCAGTCATCTTGTGAATTAGAATAAGGTCAAAGCAAAGTTAAATTTCTATGTCATCCATTTGTATGGCTATTTAAAATTCAACAATCACTTTCTGATGTGTTAGGTAAGAGCCAAGAAGTCTCAAGAATGGCATATTATCACCCTTTATCATTTAGTGTTCATAATACACTGGTTTATCTTTGATACTATTACAGAAATAGTTCTCCCATTAAGGTGCAAAGATATTCATCCTTTTTAACCCTTTTTCCTCCATAAGTTCCAATTCTTCATTCTGTAGCCAAAGGTTGCTCTACCAGTGAGGGCTTCTCTACAGATATGCACTATATTCACTAAGAACTGGCAAAGAACCCATTTTTGCAGCTGCTTTTCATGCCTTCCTTCTCCACACTGCTGATTTAGACAGGCTGATGTTCCTTCCCATTTGCCCATAGAGAAATCTATCTGTTCCTTTTTGTGGGAATAAATCTGAATTCCTCCATTTAGACCAACTACACCCTTGGACTGAACTGATTTCTTCTGCCAAGAAAACAATTATACTGGTAAAAGTAATATTTAATTTTACAGCTTATTTGAGTTCATAAAAGAGCACATCTTCCCCTACATATTCTCAGGAGTTGCCTAATGTTTGGAAATACACTTAGTGCAAAAGGACAGTGAACACCTCATGTCTTCCTGAGATATTGAATTATAAAACCCCACATTACTCCTCTTTTTACAGCTTCATCTCCATTAAATACAGCAATTGGAAAAGAGTTCAAAAAACTTTTCAATGTTGCTTTTACTAATGTGCTTCATTTCCCTTTTTCTTTGGACAATTATGCCTGGAACAGTTTACAAGATTAAGCTGAGGTAATATTAAAATATTTTTTACTCTAAATATTTTATGCTTCTCCTTTACTATTGTCACCACAGGACATGAGAATATGAAATTTAGCTCCGCTCAGTAAAGCTTCTTTTAAAAGCCACAGGTCTCCTAATGACCACAAAATATTTATAAAGTATTAAAGACATTTTAGCATTTTTAACAAGGGATATGGACACATGATATTTTTGTAATAACAGACCTTATAAACTTGCATTTGGAATGCAAATCTTGGAATGTACAGCCATTTCTATCATTAGGTTCCTGTGAAAAACAGGTCTAGCATATTTATGTGTCTTCTGATCTAACAGACACCAACAAAGCACCATAAAACTCACCTGTCAGAGGGGCTCAAAAGATCTTTTAGCATGTAGTTCTGGGTTTAAAAAACCCAACCAACTCCTCCTCCTTTGCACTGGGCACTTATGGAAGAGCTGCTTTCATCAAAAATGGCAAAGATTTACATTAGGAACTAGAAACAAAGAACCTGTGTCTACTTTCCACCATTTTTAATGTGTTTTTCAAAGAGGAAAGCAAATTGATTTCCACACAGAAGAGCAGCAGGAGCAAGGGGATAGAGTGGCAGACACAGCCAGCAATGCAGCTGGACCTGACTCCAACTAATGAGCATGGATTTGGGAATTGTGGATGGGTTTTGGTGGAGAGCCATTGGAAGCTTGGAAGGTGAAGATCTCAAGGAAAAGACTTGCACCCTGGCTAACCATGAGCCTCAATGCTCCAATATTTAATTACATGTCCATAACTGCAATTCCAGTCCCAGCTCTAGAATCAATGGACATGGGACCACAGTGCAGGGTCTGAGCCAAAGGGAAACTCACCCAGCAACTGTGTCCTGCCATGGTGGCCACCTCACCACACAGCTGCACAGCTCTCTGCCTTGGGAAGAGGCATTTCTTAAATCAACTGCACACTGTCTGTCCTGCTTGGATGAAAATCAGCATAATGATCCAGGCAGTTCTTCAAGCTGCCTCTTGACACACAGCACAGAGAGTACTGACCTCTGAAGAGCTTTTCTGGGCTCTAAAGATTGTGTGTTCACACTCCTGGCAGGTTCTTGTGAAGCAGAATGGATAAGACCTTTGCCATGTGGTTAAACACGGGAGGACAGAGTCACACAGTGCCCAGATGCACTCTGAGATGAACGTGAAGACGGTTCCGCGTTAGCGCTGCCAGAGACAACTCCGTCTATTCTTTGAGCCTGAAATCAAACATTGAGGTATCAAATATGCCAGCAGAGTTCACAGAACTGCTGATGCTTCAGCTGGAGCTTATTTTTCAGTGGGAGATAAAAGGTGATTCTCTGTACTAGGGATCATCACAGGATAAATTTGTTGTAGCCGACTGCACTGATACAATAGCGCTGCCAACTTTCAACGTAGTGAAACTTAATCCCTCTGAAGACACACGAGCTTCTTTTAAGTTCCAAACCTATACCATTGAAAAACATCCTACTACTATGTATTCAGGAGCACTTTTCTCATTAGCTGCTCTTCTCATCCTTTTCACTATTAGTATTTATTTAAATGGAGCCCTGATTTAAACCAGACCTGTAAATAACTCATTCCTCTTGGTCATTCTCTATTTAATCACTGAAATTTTGCACAATCAGTTTTGATGTACCCAGATACAAACCATTCTTCTTGTGATGATTCAGACAGCAGTTTTCATACATATTTGAAAACTCAGACACCATCTTGCTATAACGACAGAGTGGCATTCCACCTCCAAATGTAGCTCCAGAGGTAAATCACACATATAAGAAAATCCAAACAAATGCAGCAACATCTCATGAAGGAACAGGAATGATACAAAGAAAATAATCTAAATCTCTAAAAGCAACAACTTCATGCAGTTTAACTTTAAAACTCTACTCTGCAAACAGTCAAAGTTTTCTTTTAAAAGTTAAAGGTGTACAGAAAATTTAAAAAAAAAAAAAAACAACTGAGAGGATTTTCTTTCTTTTTTTGTGGTCTCTAATGTAGAGGATGCTTGGATCATGCTTCTTCACATTAGAAATTCAGGCCTTGTCTGTCCTAGGAGGATGAATGGTGACCGGGGAGCTGGAGTGAAATGACCACATTATCACAAGGAAAAAGAATGTGAAAAGTGAGTAACTGAGTGCAGAGCTGCTCTTTGGTGAGCTTTGCATTGGGTTTGCTTTATTAACCAGTGTTGATCTTGTTCAGCCAATAAATAAGAACAAGTCAGATGACAGATTTGCCTCTTTGTCTCAATACCCCTTACAGTCAAAGTGCAGAAGATGAAAATGAACTTGCTTCAGCACACATTGGTCTTCCCTACGTGTGTTTGGGTGCAAACAGCCTAAATACTTTACAGTCTTCAAGATTAAAAAAAGCAGTGAAAATATGAAAAAGAAATTAGTATCATAAAACAAAAAACTTCTCTCCAAGTTTCCTTTATGCACCACAGGGCAACAGAAATCACAGACCTTGTGTGAAAAAAAAGGAAAAAAAAAAATCACTTTTTTTTCTGCTGGCTCTTTTTCAAGTCTCCTCTCACATCTGAGGTACAATCCTCCTGTAAAGAGGATTTTTTGACTGAGTGCCTTAAAAGAGGACCCTCATTTACCTATTATTCAATACTGATTTAAATTACTAGGTTTCTTAAGTTTCTGACCTCCTGTATTTTATGATGTATTTAAAACACTTTGACTCTTATGAACCATTTAATTAACTAGATAATAACTGCACATTTGTCCTACTTGCCATTCCCCAAAGTTAAGTCTCAACATTACTTCTGAAACTATCCTGCATGCCTGTCATTCACCAGCTTTTATTTCAAATCACAGAGGGCAAAAAATTGTCCTTGATTATTCCTATGATATTGATGACACCAGCACATGGCACTGGAAAAACTGAGGAAGAAATTTGCCATTTTTTAAGTCTATGGATACTGTTTCATGGCTGGAAGAAGAAATCAGATTCTCAGATGATATAAATTGCTACCACTGGCTTATAGGGAACTGCAGATCTTTAGGTCAGATGAAAATCTGGTGCACAAACCATGGCTGCCCTAGGAAACCATCCAGAAACAATCTCTGTGCCTTCTGCACCCAAATACCAAACAGGGAACAGATCACAAACATGAGGAAACAAAGATCTCTGAGCTGTATAAAAAATTAAGAAATCTCTGTATTAAGCCAAATATTATACTGTTATTTTGATTACAAGATTTATGGCACACTTGCTACCCAACTAAGGCAACTCACAAATGCCACATCTTCTTGGCAATTTGGCTTCATCAATAAAATGCAGTCTCTGTCAGAATCAGGTGCTTATTTTTCAGGATCAAGGGATCCATGTCATAACAGTGTTAAAAGTTAAAACACTTTTATGTGCTTAATGGACTCACCCCAGTTGTGCTGGAAAGGGCCTTTAGGTCTGCATTATAAATGGCCCATTTTCTGGTTGTATTTTAAAAAGTTTAAAAAATAAGTGTCTGCTGGACACAGCAGTGTCCATAATACAAACCTTTATTTGGAGAACATGACTGCCTTTCTGAGACTGACCTGAGCAGGATCCTGGTATAGGAGCACCAATATGGGCTGAAAAATGTCTCTGTGATTTGGATTCCTATGGAAGGCACAAAATACAGGTGTTGCTGCCTTGTGAATTGATGCAACAGAGGAATTAAGGGAATAACAGGGATTCCTTTCTTTTTAACCACTTTGTTGATAAAACTGCCTAAATAATCAACTTTGTACTGTCTCAGACACTATGGCTCAATTCTTTTGAACTATCTCAACAGTCCATGCATTTGAGGAGTTTCCCCAATGAACGTGAGCCTCTAATTGGGGGGGGAAGGGGGGGGCATAAAAAGGGAAAAAAAAAAAAAAACAAAACTATAAGACTGTCTCAAAAACTCAGTCTTTGGCTTAGACTGCCCCAGAAATAGGTCCCACTTGAAATGTGGAAATCTTGACGATTAGTAAATAAAACAACTGAGCACACTGAGCTCCTAGTGTGTGCACACACAGGCATGCATGAGCACACACGTGCAAAGGACTTCTGCTCAATCCTTCGTAGGAAACCAGCTGATGACAAATACTTGTAATCTATTTAGAAATGTGGTTTCATAGTTCAGTCCTCTGGGGCTTGAGAACTTTGCTCATCCCGTCTCTGGGGCATTACACAGTAATCTCTGAAAAACTGCATGCTAGGTTAGCTCTGAGGGTATTTCTGATGATTAAAGGCACTGAGAATCTTCACATTTACGTGCCTTGATGAAGACCAGCGCCTCCCAGTCAGAGATGCAGCACCCTGGGAGGGGTCAGGAAATTTAGAAAGCAGACAGCAGCAGTGTAAATCTGCCAGAATATCTCAAAGGTAGAAAAACCCACAACCACCTCTTTCCACAGGCACATTCAAACAGCTCTATTGGTTCCATCACAAGGCAAGTTCTTACTTCCTACGTCTCAGCTTTACACTGCTGCCTCATGCTGTATTTGTAGCACATGCTACCATTAATAGTGGCAGTATGTAGGCAGCTCTGAGGACACATCCCCATCAACATCCACAGTCCCAGAGCCTTCAGTTTCACTCAATTCCTCATTTATCCCCTCCCTCAGCCAGAAGAACTCTGTATGACCTGCAGCATCTCTGCATCCTCACTGCTGCCGTGTTGTAAAGGTGGTGACTAAAGAGAGGTCCCCACACAAACTCTGGTAGAGGCACAGCTGACCAGGAGATAGATGCCAAAGTGCTTTTATGTTTTCTCCAATTAATACTATAAAATGCACAGCATTACATAGTTTAAGTGTATTAAACTAAAGGAACTGCTCCCTGCTGAAATGTCCTGATAAATAACATAACTCAGAATCATCAAATGATCTGGGTTGGAAGGGACATTAAAGCTCAGCTTGTTCCACCCTTAGAATTCCTTCCTAAGATCTAATCTAAGCCTGCCTCCTTCATCTTAAGGCCACTCTCCCTCATAGGCATAACTGAGGTGTAATTGTTGCACCATCATCCCACAGAAAAATGACAATTCTATTTTGCTGGTAAAAGCTTCCATGACTATTATCCTAAAAGCTGTGCAATTTTACTATGAGACCATATCAATTAGAGGTGGAGTACATCAACTCTGCCTTCTAACCAGTGCAATAATCTACCCCAGGGGAGTTTAATATACATTTAATAGAAGATTTCCTCAATATTCTACAAATAGACACCGAAAACTTCAGAAAAAATAATGCTGTTCATCCTGTTTCTACTGATGTTTCTTCTGCCACATGCCACAGAAATATTTTGACAAATACAAGAATATTTTATAAAGATGAATAAAAGCAATGAACTACAAAACAGTCTTGTTTATGAGAACATCAACATATTATCCTCATTCTTTTGAATGAGAAAAAACCACAGATCTGTCAGGTTAAGAACATTATCTTCACATTGACAGGAAAATAGATGTAGCTGATTGAAAATTTATTTCCCTTATATTAAGAAATAAACCTCAGCACAGCAAAGTTCCTACAGAATAAAAAAACCCTCCATGACTATGAGAAGACAGGCAAAGAAGAGAAGACTGATGATACAGCTGCCTGCTGCCCCAAAAATGAGAGAGCACCTAAAAACCTTCATGATTTATTATGCACATAGCTGGGGCTCTGAGAGAGCACAGAGATATTACCTCCAGCCTGTCTCATTAATAGGTTAAATTCTGTTATTAAAATTGTTTATTTGTTTCACCTCTTCCCAGCCAGCTGAACAATGCCTTGTTAGAGCACAGAATTAGAAGTGCATGGTTTCGAGTCTAAGACAATCCTTGGCGAGCACATTTAAACTTAACATGAACCTGGGTGCAATTTAAAAGTCAGGGGATGAGGTGACAATAGAAAGGTTGTTATGGGAAGCACAGGAACAGCGCTGCTGAGAGAGGATACAACCCCACCTTCCCACTTGAGAATCAGATACAAAAGAACCATCAAAACTAACACGGGAAGAGCTGTGACAGCAACCACTTCACATCACATTCCGTGGGCAGATGATACAAACCCCACACATGCAAAACACTAAAATACACAGGCAAGTTCAATAACATCAAACTTTTTTTTCCACACTCTCCAAAGCCAATCTAACATAATTCTGAGCATTACACCCTTTGTGATAAAAACCTTGTGGTTTTTTTGACACTGGAAATTCCTCAAGAGGAGGTTCAAAGGTCATTTATCAGCAATATACCCTATTGCTACATACATATATATATATATATATATATATATAAAAAAAAAATATATATATATATATATATATATATATTTAGTTCACTCCATCCTTCTGTACACGCTGATATTCAAAGGTAAAAACTGAAAATAAATGGGGAGTGTTACACTGAATGCCAGATTTCTGCACCTGGGTTTGATTCCTGACCGTCAGTGGTTGAACACGGAAAATCAACTTCAAGTTTAATTGTCAGTGTATAGTCATATCAATGACATTATTCCTGAAATTATGGATACCTGATTTTTAGAAATAAAATCATTTACTGGCAGATCTTCAGGCACCAAAGAAATCCGAGCTTAACCAACACACTGCACAGTAATTATGTACGTGGGCCTGTATTAAGATCTGCCTGCAGATTCCCAGGTATCTCCTAATGCTGAATTTTCATTTAAAAATATTTCCAATATTCTCCTTTCCAGCAGTTTTGCTCACCCTTTAGTTACTGCCCAGCCTCAGGTGACTTCAGCAGGGTCAGGACCAGTACCCCCACGCTCCCATGTGCAATGATTCCAGACATTTTAACTGATATTTACATCTGTATTAACTTTATATGCTTAGAAATAAATAAAGTGCAGCTCCTCACCCCTCATATAGCCATCCAGACATATAAAAAGAATTGCAGAGTTATATTTATGGGTACACACTAAGTCTTAATAACTAAAATAACTAATTGTTCCCAATAATTTCTTCTGGCATGCAGCAGTAGTACTTCTTGCAATCCACTTTATTCATCTGCAGTAATTCATCCCATTCAGAAGAAAAGGATTTAAAAATAATATTTAAACAAGGTTGAAGATAACAACTAAAAGGTGCCCACAAGAGACATATTTAAATGCCTGCTAAATATATTTACCAAAGTCAACAGCGAAGTTTTATTTGGCAATTCTGCGTTTTAAAGCTATTGTCTCAATTAGGCCAAAAAGGAGGATACTGCTTATGACTGCAAGTCTCTGCCTGCATTCATTTATTGTTCAGTTCACAGTCTCTGAATACAACACAATCCTCCAACGGAGTCAGCTTTCATAATTCAGCAGTACAAAGTCTGCAAACACATGTAACCTAGATCCATATTTCACAGTGACAGCATATGATAGCAGAATGTGAAGTATTAATGCTAGTGTCACTACAGTCCTACACTCTACTGCACTTTAAGAGAAAGCAGCTGCTGAGATGAAATGTGTGCCAACTGTCTGAAGACAGAAACATAAGAAACATTCCTTCTGTTACAAAGGGAGAGACACACACAAACAGACTTTCTTTTAGACTCAACAAGCACAAAGTTTCTTACTTTTGCCTTTTACGTTTCTATTTCAGAACCGCTCGCGCGCTGCGGGAGAGACGTGCCTGGGTGGGAGTCCCAGCCTGGGCACAGAGCAGCTCCTGAGGCACAGCAGGGTTGGGTGAGGGGAATGCATCTGTACAGGGAACTGCTGGAATGGTGACACCAATCTGGCACGATTCTCCAGAATCAGTTACAGAATCATGGAATCACTGAATCATTTAGGTCGGAAAAGGCCTCTACGATCATCGGGTCCAACCCTTCTCCCAGCAATGCCAAGTCTTCACATGGTTTTTAAATCCCTCCAGGGATGAGGACTCCACCACTACCCTGGGCAGCCCGTGCCAGGGCTGGACAGCCCTTTTGGTGAACAAATTTTCCTAATGTCCAACCTAAACCTCTCCTGATGCAACTCGATTCTGTTCCCTCTCATCCTGTCACTTATTACTTGAGGGAAGAGCCCGACCCCTGCCTGGCTTCACCCTCCAGCCAGGGAGTTGTAGAGAGTGATAAAGTCTCCCCTGAGCCTCCTTTCCTCCAGCAGCTCCCTCAGCCACTCCTCATATAGCCAAGAAAACCCAATTCCCACCAAATTTCTGATGAGATATGAGATATAAACATCCAGAATGCTGGTTAGAGATGCTTTAGGACCTCCCAGGAATGCTACAGCAGCTTTTCAACAACCAAAGCAGTGAAAGAGTCTCTGCCTGCAAACATCTTTGTCCTCACCCATCCTTGTGTTGTGCACCTGCTACTGAGAGCTTTCTTAATTGGACTAAGGGACACACCACAGAATTGTAAATTGGATTAATAAGGTGCGTTTTTTTAATCTATTCTCTACATAGAGATCAGTAGAAAACTTGCTCTCCTTGATTTGTGTCTAGTCCTGGAGCAACACCATCAAATGATCTCCCACACAGTGCATCACCACCTTTTACACCAAGTGCTACAATAAGAGTGTGACATAATCCAAAACGTTCGGCCGTAATTCACTTAAAAACTACTACAACCTCATTGACCTCCTTATCAAACAATTTATTGTGCATTTACAGACTGGACAATGAAATAGAAGAGGTAAGGTATTAATGGTGACACTATTTGGCAAGCTCATAGCACAGTTCATTCAAAAGGCAATTTTAAAATTGAATGAAGAGGTTTGACTAGGCAATAAAAACAGCCACAATGCCAGTGAACAGTACTTAGGAGGAAAGCCTCTAATTATCCTATTTATAAATCAACAGCAATTTTACTGATGACTTCTTCCCAAACTTGATTAAAATAACTTCAAAAAATTAAAAAATAATCAGATCATATTTATTTTATTAAATTACGATTTTAAAGCATTATTGATTCCCTTCATAAATGAAAATGATAAAAACTTGAGGACAAGAATGAGACAACATTTTTTAAGAGAAACATTTGTACAACACTCTGCAACATAATTATAGTGCTGCCCTTGGGGAAGGGGATTTTATTTTATAATGAGAATGTTTACACTGTTATGGGGTTCAATCTATCTGGGAGGGAAGGTTAAACTTCTTTCCATTAAAGACAGGCTTATAATGAAAAGCTCTGAAAGGAGAATGGAGTCTAATATAGTAGATGTAATGGCCTATTAAATGATTCACACACACAAAATGAATCAAATTCATTGTATCTTACTGCTCTTTTATGACAAAATTGTTGAAAAAATAAAACTATTGTCAAGATAATTGCATATTACATATACTGTATTACTGTAACTACTATTCTTATTGGGTGACCCAGAGTCTACATTTTAGGGATGTTAATAGGACATTACATTTTAAATACTTTATAGTATTGGAATGTTGCACAGAAATCCCACTTTCACTCTGAAGGCAAAAATCAATTCAGACTTTAAGTCATGCTGCAATTCTGCATCATTCTTTTTCAATTAAGTTTTTGCATACATTCTTTATGATGTCATTTCTACATTCCTGCAACAGATGTTTGTTTATATCCCAATTTACCCAAATGCTGCCGTACTAGTCCCTGAACGTAACCTCTACAACCAGCTCGTGTTTCCAAAAACAGAGTACAAGAAATGCTTCCTTAAACTTGTCCCCTTAATCTACTGCTAAAATTCACCATCTCTGATCATCACACAGAAATGGACATTGTTCTTATAGGAGCTTGAATGCATCAAAAATAACAGAAGAAATTAAATAAAAGCCATGGTACATCTCTAAAAAAATGATAAATAAGCAGGTCAAAAAGTAGGAAACATTTGGGATTTGCATAAAGGACTGAAAATTTTACATGAGATCTATAATATACAATATTTTGGCCTACTACTAAGAGCTGTGCAATAATAACAACTGTTCATTAAGGAGCTGGACTTGCAAACACACAGGCAGACTGACAAAATCTACATGACTGCAGCCAGTCACCCACAGAACTGTCCAAATGTGCTCAAGCACCCTTACATTAAACATCAGAAACCTTGGGTTATTATCTTTTTAATAAATAATGCTTCTAAAATACTGGCTGCATTATTTTCATACATGCTGGAAAGTACCAGGATGTACCTGGTATTATCATAATGCAAGTGAAAGCACAAATAATACAGGTCTGAGGATATTTTGGGCACTTTTACCCAGTAATTAAAAACACAATCAGCAGGGTCAGAGTGATTGCTGTTCCAGATTAATGGACAAAACTTGGGATACCACAGACAGTAAAAACTTAAAATTTCCAAAGTTTATAGAAGCAGGTATTCCAAGAATACCTCAGAATCTCAAATAATTTCAAGTTGAATAAAAAGTAAGCCAGAAATTCTAAAATAATCTGATGGTATTTAGATTTCTCATGGGAGGACAGCCTTGCAGAATTGAGTCCTTATATTTAAATGAATAAAAGACAAAGTATTTAAGCATCAAATGCTTAAGTTAAGCACTTGAAGGCTCACACCCTTTTCTGAGCCTCTTCCAATATTAGGAATATTTCAACATGTTTGTTATTATTTATGATATGGGGGGAAGTTTAATTGCTTCTACCCAGCTTCACTGGAGAACCTGCTGAGTAGGGGTGAAAAGCCCAACAATTCTCATCTACAAACAGCTATGGAAACTGCCACATTTTAAACACTTCCTAGGCTAACCAAACTCAATGGATTTTTTCAATATAACTTAAACCCAGTCTAAAATTTGAACCTATTTCACAGCACAAGACCATTGTTTTAAAGCTTTTAACATAAAAAAATTGAGGCAAAAAAAAAAAAATAATTCAAAAGTATTTTAATTACAGGAAGGTAAGTGAAGATTTTCAATTTTGTGTTCCTATTATTAGAATTCAAAGTAACAGAAATAATCCAGATTTTACAATCTGAAGTGAGATTATTTCTCCTCCAGGACACATCCTCCTTCAGAAGGCAAGTCCCAGTTCCTGAGCACCAGTCAAATGCTACTAAATATAGTTGCAATAAAGTAAATTAATCATTCAGATCTCAAGGAAGCCAGCATAAGAATGTAAAAAAATAAACCAGAGCATTTTCAGAAAGAAAAGTGTTGGAATAAGTAGCAATTGAGCAACCTGGTCCAGTGGCAGGTGTCCCTGCCCATGGCAGGGGGATGAAATGAGATGATCTTTTAAGTGCCTTTCAACCCAAACCATTCTGTGATTCTACAAACCCATCCTGCTTATTAAAGTAGGAGAACAAAGTCCTACCCATGAACAAGATTCTTTCCTATTAAAATTAACAAAGTAATCACCCACACCTATGTGATATATAAAGAGATGGAGAAATTACCAATTTAGAAGGTGGCAAAACATGAGTAAAAAATCATGGTTGTTGAGGCCAAAATTCAGTTCTTTTCCAAAGGTTCAGCTGGGACTGGAGTGGGAAATCTGAAAGGCAGCTCAATAGATAGAGAATATGAAATAGAGAAATCAACCCATTAAATAACTGGACTCCTAATTTACCATGGAGGAGCCACTCCAAGACAGTTTCTAGTGGTGATTGATGTCAGACAAGGTAGATTGGCTTGGAAGGATGCTCTGAACAGTTTCACATTGCAAGACTACAGGCCTCAGCTACTCTTCTTGGTGTGAAATAATGCCAATAACACACATTATCCAGCAGATGCTTTTCAACTGAGGAATTCAGGACTGTGTGTATGTGGGATGAACACTCATTCAACAACCTCTAGCAGAGAAAGTTATCAAATCAGCCACTTATTTTTTCCTTCTCCTTGTATCTGCTTCCAGAACCTTCCTTCTCTCTTTATTAGAACTGCATTATCCCAACTTCAGGCATCCCTATTACTGCACTGGAGTAATGCTGACACACCAAACTTGTTTATTGGTTGCCCACAGCTATGCAGAAGGATGAGCTGCACATCCTCCCGAGTCACTGTGTTTGAGTAACTCCACTTCCAACTGCTCTGTGGATACTTTGATTTTCTACATGAACAGGAATATCATTCCAATTCCAAAAAGGTTAAAAGAGAGAAAAGTAAATACCAGAGCTTGGACCTCTGAAGACACTGAAGTGTTCAAGTCAAATTTCATATATCCAAACAAAGCATCTTCATCATTGTGAGGCATCTCCCTAGTTAGCATTCACTTTAGGAATTCCAAGTTAACAAATGATCTCCATTTTTTCCTCAAGGAAAATCCATTTGTTTTCTTTATAGTAGGTCTTTTAAAAGGGAGTCATAACTGATGGATTACAACATGTTTCTACCTTTTCAATCTGAATTTCATAAGAATAAAATAAACCACAAATGAAAGTGCTTGTACCAGGCACGTTGAACCTTTCTTCTTCTATTAGCATATCAGTCTGCAATCATAACTAGATCAATAGCAAAGATATCTGCTTAAAAGAGCACCATGCTTTCTTTTGTCAGAAATTCATTACTTTTTATTAGGGTCATTGCTTGAAAACTTCAAAACACCATATGGACCTAATTGTGGTTTATTTTGGCAAAAAGGAAGACACTGTAGAACAATTGAGGCATTACATTCTACAATTCCATTACTTTCATCCCTCTCCGTTTTATTACTGTGTCATTAAAGGCAACTTGAGTGAGCGAAGAATTATAGTGTCATGTGTACGGGCTAGTAGATTAATAACAAAACACACTCAAGTTTAAAGGTATCTAACAGCTGTTTTCATTATTTTGTGTAAATACGCTTGAAGCATATCTATCTGATTAGTGGATAGAGTGCTCTTCTCTGTCACATGCCATGGGCACTGCTATGTGCAAGTAATCAAAGTGCTCAGAAAATGAGTTTACATTGTTCACTGCTGAAATACACAAATGTCAGAAAGTGACTGCGCATCAAAGCTTAGGCAAATCAGCTGCTGCAAACAAACAGACTCCAATGCACATCGCAGCTCTAAACATTCCTCTGCAGCACAATGACTGAACAGGACTTATTGCCAGCCCAAATGAAGTGATGCTCGTGGAATAATAAGTCGCCAACATATAGATGTGCTGGCAAGTCCAGCACTGGGTACCACTGAAAAGAGCTCAGCTGCTTCCAGAACCAGAGGTACAATGGTTTACTATCATAAATATGTCCTGATATCAGGTAACTTTATGGATCTCACACAAGGTCTCACTAGAAAACAAAAAAAAAGAAATATTTTTACTTTTTCATATTTCTAAATATTTTTTAAAATTTTTCTTCATGACTCGTTTACCAGGAACCGTGTCTGCTGATCCCTCCATTTATTGGCAACAAAAACACAACAGTTTAGGCATGCAAAAAGGGTCAAATCCTCTCTTTTCCATATATAGTCACATCACTCAAGATGGATAATTCAAACTCAGATGGCAGATAACACAAGTGAACTCTGAATCCAAGAGACGTGCAATGAAGTTTGAGGAAGGACAGATAAAATTTCAGTCACTGAAAGGAATTACTGCATAAAAAGCTCTTCTTTCTGTCCTCCATTTGCTTCTAGCACACACTGAGGCAGTTTTAGTATTAAAACTGCTCTACACAAGGATGAAAGTGAAAGAGCCCTACAGACTCATCAAAATAAGGAAGTTAAAATAAACTCATTCTGACTCCAATGAGCTCAATGGAATAATTTTATCCAAATGCTTCAGTGAGCAAAAGTAAACTGAGGAAAAACAGAGAAGGATGCTTATAGAGCCACAAGACTCAAATGTTTTGCCTGAAGATGGTTTTTATTGAGGCACATCTCACCTAACGCTTTCCTGAATCCCTGTGGTTGTCAACCCTTTGGCACCACTTCTACTTGTCTTCTGAGGATGCCCAGCCTTCCAAAAAACAACATTATCCATGAACTTGTTGACATCCCATCCCATGAAGAGTTCCAGATCAGGCTGGATGACACTTGGTCTAGTGGAAGATGCTCCTGCCCATGGCAGGGGGCTGGAACCAGATGGTCTTTAAGGACTCTGTCAACCCAAACCATTCCAGGATTTTATGATTCTAAGAGTGATGCCTCAAAAACTCCCTTGTTGCAAAGGCAACGAAGAGGAGGGACAAAAAGCACTGGCCATGATGTAGTTTTCTTCAAAAGCACTAAAATGTCCAGATGAACCCAGTACAGTCAGACAAAAACATTCCCCTCACTTTTTTTCCCTTTCCACAATGGTCATTATGAATCTAACTAACAAAAATTCAGCCCAAATGCAGTCAGAAGTTGGACAGACGAGCTGGATGTACCTTGCAGAACACTGCCCATTTATGTGCATGTGATTGATTATCTACAAGATCAGCACTGTGCAGAACACAGAACAGGCTGGGCTGCCGTGTCTTGTACAGATGCTGGAAACTCAGGATCTCCTTCATGGACCAGTTCAGGTCTCAAGCCTGAAGTCACCAAGTGACCAACTCACTGTCCATCTTTTTTCACCTTCATTTTTTGGGATATCATCACAACAAACATCTGCAGCTTCCTGGCACTACTCCTATGTTGCTTAACCAATCATTCTATGAATTTATCAAACTTGTGTTTCAATAGTGTTTCAACAGTCATTTCACAACTAAATGTGTGTCTGGAAAATAAAAATCAAACCAAGCAACCACCCTCTACACCCAGTTTTTCAGTTCCAGTCTCAGTTATTTAATAATGACCAATTTATACCTAGTGGATGTTGTAAGGATTATCCTGAAACTTAAATAATTCCTCCTCTTTCATGGCATTTATCCTCTGACTGTATTTATAAAGATTAACATATATCCCCTTCTCAACCTTTATTTTGCTAGGACAAGTGAACCATACTCTTTTAATCTGCTCTCATAATACAGATTCTCCTAATCATCCTAGCAGCAATTCTCTACACCTGTTTCACAGTTTAAATTAATCTTTCTTGAGCACGGGTGACCAGAACAACATACATTTTTTCTTCAGTGATTTATACAGACAACTCAATCTGTACATTTAAAATATCTTTTCTATGGTGTATGAGATTCAAATACACTTAAAAAAAAAAAAATATATATATATATATGGTACAGTGCAGCTATTTAGCTACAATAAACGTCAGCACATTTGTGACAATACCTGCACAGCCACAAAGACTGGTCCACCTTTAGCACATCAAAGTGACCAAGGGAAGGAAGATCTGCCTGTTTCTCTATTTAACACCTGTGAGAACCATCAGCTGCAGATGGAAAATGTTTAAGAGTTCAAAGGAGAACATGGCTGTGAATATCTTGGGGTTTTTTTTGAGTGTCAAAGTTATAAAACTGAAGATGGAATCCTGTTGCAGAACATTCATGATGAGTATTCTGCCATGAAGAGGGGAACACACCTAAAACCAAATCCATCCTGGAGAAATTAAATCTGAGGCTCTTCAGCTGCTGCAGAACCCACAGTAAGAGACCTGTGTCTTCCAAACAAAAAGAGTTGATAAGGAATCACAAGTGGAAAGATGAGAGTTCTGGTGGTGTTATCACAACAGATGATCTAGAGTCTCTTCCAGCCCAAGGCTTTCCATGATTCTATGGAATCATTACTCCCCATGGCTGGTTGGGCACTAATGAAAATAGAGAGGATGTGGTCTGATGATGAGTCCCAGGGTTGTGTGGGGGGAAGAAATAAATACAGCAGGTCATAGATGGACAAAGTCCAGCTTTTTGCAAGCCTGACCTGAGCACTACTTAGATATCATCTTAAAAGAAAATGGCACCATTTTATGAGGAATCCACTCTAAAATTTACCATAGATTGGATGATTCAACTTAATACCTAAATTCCTTCTTTCTGGCTGTTGTTACTGCCTGTAACTTTGTTTGAAAATAATGAACTGAACACAATGGTATCTTGTTTTATAATATCCAAAACCACTCTGCAGCAGATAAGTATTTCTCAACAAAAAATGTCCCACTACTAAAAAAGGTAATCTAATCCCAAGAGCTGTTTTTCCTACATACTTGAGGAAAACCTGGAGCTGTTAGCACAAGTCTAAAGGAAGCCACAAAGATGCTTCAAGGACTGGAGCCCCTCTGCTATGCTATGGACAGACTGAAAAAGCTGGGAGTGTTCAGCCTGGGAAAGCATGGCTCCAGGGAGAACTCAGAGCTCCTTAAAGTGCTTAAAGGGGCTCCAAGAGAGCTGGAGAGGGACTTTGGACAAGGGCATGGAGTGATAGGACAGGGAGAATGGCTTCCCACTGACAGAGGGCAGGGGTAGGTGGGATATCAGGAAGGAATTCCTCCCTGTGAAGGTGGGGAGGCCCAGAGATGCTGTGGCTGCCCCTGGATCCCTGGAAGTGTCCAAGGCCAGGTTGGACAGGGCTTGGAGCAACCTGGGATACTGGAAGGTGTCCCTGCCCACGGCAGGAGTAGAAAAAGATGATCTTTCAGGCTCCTTCCAACCCAAACCATTCTAAGATAAGAGGCTGGGAAAACAGTCCTTGGATCTCCCAGTTCTTCCACAAAGCATCCCTATGACTTGGTGTTTGTAAGCCCAGGACTGATGAAGCCTCATTACCATTTAGAGATGCATCTTTTCCACAGTAAAGCAGAACAGCCTCCTACCTTAAAAGCACTTCTGGCACATTTACGTTGGGATTTTCGTATTTTTAAATGTATGCTATCTGAATTATTTAAAGGGAAGAAGAGGAGGATTATTTCATCTGGGAGTCACAACTGAGCAGGGGGAATGTCCAAAATATAAAATATTAAGTATTTGCATATGTAAAAAAAAAAAAAAAACCAAAAAACAAAACAACAAACCAAAAAAACCACAGGAAAAAATACCTAACTAGATTAAAACACTCCTTGAGCAACAAAGAAATTATCTGCGATTTGGCAAAATTAAAAATCGTTTCACTTCATCCCATTTGGTTATGCATAAATAAAACATCTGCATTAAGTTCTTCTTACACGTTACATAAAGGTTATCTCCATAGGACTGGAAAGCTACATTCCAAGTTTCCTCTTCAATATGTGATTTTATGTATTCCATCCTGCAATTTTGTTCTCTTATTCTCTATAATTCCTATAGAATATCTTCATATCTTCCCCACTGACACTTCCATCTGATGGTACCACTGACTGTAACTGGAATGGGTTGTCTGCACAACAGTGCTTGAAGCAGATCCAACACACATAAAGTTTCAGTCTCACATTTAATAACAATTTGCAAGGCAATCTATTTTGCCACTCTTTTAAAAGGTGCAGTTTGTTCAGGCTTTGGTTGGCTTAGCCTTTTCCCCCCCCAAACTAATACTGTGGCTTTTTCTAAAGGTACTGCAATTCCCCTACAACTGGGAACAGAGGTTCTTTCATCCTTTCAAAACTGATTTCTGACATTTTATATTCTTAGTGAAGAAATCTCTAAAAACTCATATTTCCCTTCCTATTCTTTACATTTTCTACAAAATTTTTAGCCCATTACCTGTTTTCTTTTATACTATATTGCAAGTACCCAGAATATTTAAACAATAAGGTTCTGTCATTGCCTCATGTAGCAACTAAGAAATAAGATGCCCAACATGACTGCCTCCCTCTCTGTTACAATTCTGTAAGCATGAAATCTCTTTAAAGGAAAAAAAAAAAATCCACCTTCACTTCCATGCAATATTCATGAATTTCATAATAAAAAAATACAAAATTGTTCAAACGTTGAAGGGCAGTATTTTGAAATGCAAAATCCAGCAGGGACAGCCTTGTGTATAAAAACCATCTTTCACACATGAAACTGATTTAAGTTCCTATGGATTGAAAGGGACCTGGACACATCCAGACCACTCAATACCCAGAGTTAGTTTGTGACACCTTTTTCTACCCCTGTTAACATTGTATGCCCACCAAAAGCCCTCAGTTCCCCCTGACTGCAGGTAAAATGAGGGTATTTAGTACTTTGTAGGATTCTACCATTAGGCAACAGCTTTTTTCCACTTTGAATAAAAGAAGAAAAACAACCAAACAAACCCACAGCTTTATTTTAAGTCTGCTGTGACTATTTTAACCAATTAAATTTCATTGGTTCTTATGACAACAATTTGATGCAAACTCTGAGTAAGTATTTAATGTCTCAATCATCCTGAATAGGAATGATCTTTAACTCAACCCAGCACTCAAGAGAAAGATTATTGTGAACGGAGAAGAAAAGTAACAGGGAGAGAATTGAGGTAGGAAGGTGAAGAAAGCCCCCACAAGGTCTGGCGTTTATGATGCTTTAAAAAAAGTAACATAAACTCAGATTAAAACTTCTACTAGTGTGGAAACTAAAGTAAAATTATTTTTTTTTATTCAGAGTAAGTACAGCTGCATGAGTGTATTCCAGATGGAATCCCACAAGACTGAGGAGCACCATCCATACCAGTTGCTGATGAAGGTGTCATTTTCATCCCTTCTCCCATGACATCCTTCAACTCCAAATGCCCACATTTATTACAGCAAGGTAGGCTATTCTCTTCCCAAGTTGCAGAGAAATTATTATGCATGGAAGTGCATAATAATCCAGTCCAGTCGTGACTCTACCACTGACTTCCCACATGAATATGCACGAATCAATTAAACCTCTGAATGCATCCATTTCCTCCTCGAGTAGTAATGATAATAATAATAATAGCTGCCCATTGTATAGGGCACTGCATGCAATATTTTTAATGCCTGCTAATGAAATGTGCTATTAATTATTAGGATGTGGTTTGTTTTTTGAAAGCCAAGCACCGGCACGTCTCAACTGTGTATTCAAAGTGACACAACTTGAATATTTCTGAAAAACTGCCTATGGGAAAGTATTATGGAAAATCCTCCTTAAAAAGCAAATGGTATTTAAATCAGTATGAGAACTTGTAGCTCTTACCAGCTCTGCTGCAGAGAAATTTGCAGCTAAGGGGTTAATCAGATTAGATGGGAGTGGTTATAGGCTCAGTGCCACAGGTTTTGCCCTTTGTGGCTTCTCACATCCCAGACTTGGAAAATATGAGCTGTGATACTGAGAAAGGTAAGAAGCCAGCACAGCCCCATAGTGATAAATGAGTTTGCATCATCTGTCATTAGAACTTCCTGCCAACAGGGTCATTCCCTATTAAATTACCACTTGTCAATGTTTAAAATACTGATTGATAAATGACTGTGCCAAAACTGATAACACGACAGCTTTTATTTTCTAATATTCTTGGTTACCACATTCTGCTACTTCAAGATACAGATATAGTAGGGTTTTTTCCAAGTACTTTAGTGAAAGACAATTTAATCTAATACAAAAGTAACAGGTACTGTATAACGATTGGTCCTGATATACATTACATACTATTCTTCTTGCCAAAATAAACCTACTGGTGATTTAGCGATATGGGTAGATCCAAGTTTCACATTTCATCAAATGCTAGTAATCTGTTTTATCAATATAAACTGCATTTTAATGAAAAAATTCTTTTCTTCAGTACACTTCACTTTTAATTCCCTGGAGTATGATAATTCGTTCACGCTGTAGAACAAGAATGTTTTACAAGACCTTAACTCTCCAGAGAAATTTCTCTGTAAATACAAAAAGCAAATTTTATGGGAATGTGTTGTATGCAACATGAGCAGTACCCAACATAATAAAAAAGTGGGTTGCACAGAGAATTCTGCTTAAGTATCCTTGTGAGCTATTGTGAACCTAAATGGTTATTATGATAGCATTTAGAGGAATACCTATACAACAGATAAAAGAGAGTCAGTAAAACTATTTTTGTCCCTGAATAGATAAAAAAGAAATTACTTTTTAGCAAGTTTTGCAGAATGAATACATCCCAGCAGACTCTTCAGCCAGGCCCTTCTCTAGGGGAGCATTCTCATTCTGATGCTGCTGGAGTGGCCTGGGGATAAATATTTTGGGGATAAAACTGGCACGTTCTGCCTAGAAGACAAGGCTGGGGTAACAGCCCTACCATGATCCAGAGGGAGAATGGAAACTCCTACATCACTGAAGACAGCACACCACTGAAAATGAAGGTGTCCTTCACTGAGCCACCTAAGCCCTCACTGCAGGTGCAGCTACCTGAGTTAGCACTAATCCCAGAGGGGCAGGAGGAACCACCCCACTGCAAACAGCTCCACAATGCAAAAACTCAATTTTTTGCCCCTTTTGAGCCCATACTGCACATTCTTCCCAATAGGGGCTGTGTCCCAGATCCTGAGAGCATCCTTCCTGCTCATTGTGTAACTCTCAGCACGCCAACACCGATCCTCAAATCCCGCTTGCGGCAGGTGAGGAGGAAAGACATTCTGGGGAGCAATTTCCACCACCCAGCTCTTCAGCAGCAAGCCCCAAGGTAGGAGCAGTCCATTGGCACTTTCTAATTATGCTAATGGCCCATAAACCGTGGTGGCAGCAAGGCTGTGCCACTGGAGAGGGCACAGAGCACCACAGAGATGCCCGAGCCACCACCAAAGGCAGGAGGTACCCCCAGTACCAGAGTCACTGCCATTAGCACTCCACCTAAGCTAATACATGCTATTTCACTGGAAGGTTAATTAGCCAAAAACTGCTCTTCTAAGCTATCTATGGCTTCCCACATGCAAGACAGCTCACTACAGCTCATATGGGTACCACTGCTGAGCAGCTTTCCCTGCAACGCAGACACGTCCCCAGCGCCCATCCATAGCTCTGGGCTCCTGTGAATTCAAGTCTCTCCTTGCTCATTGACATCTGCATTTTTACAGATAAGTTTTTCAGCCCTGCAAACCTGATCCAAGTGATGCAATTAGTTTACTTAATTTTTTTTACTTCCCCAAAACAGGCTCCTCCACATGTGTTTCAGCACAAGAGATACTGTCAGTATCTTTTAAAAACTTCTGCTTTACCCAGGAACTCCCTTGACTGGCCCTAAAATACTCTCTGAATTGGCAAATTCTGCCTCTCTCACACTATAACTAAAAAAATGTAAGCCCAAATGGTTGAGAATGTCCTGCTTACTGTACTAAGTTATAAAAGCAAATGAAGAAACAAGTCTAAAATCTTTAATTCTACTTCAAAATGTGTAATGCAGATAATACAAGTTCCACTTAAAAAAAAAAGGCAGTTTTTATTTTCTGCTGTAATCCTCATACTCTCATGTTTCTTTTATATTATTCTACTTCAGTCCAATGTGAATTTTGAGCTCTTAGGAACATTATGTCATTCTTGCTTATAAAAACATCTTCCTTTCCTACCACAGTGTGGTAACAATAAAGATATACTACAATCAAAGGAATAGTAATAATAACCAAAATCTAAATTGAAATTTTCATTGGAATGAATTCCAAGGAGTACCTAATCTGACCCTGCTTTGCAAACTGCCACTGACCATGTGGGCATAGATGGGATAAGATAATTCCTATAAATCACAGAATCAGGGAATGGTTTGGGCTGGAAGGGAGATTAAAGGTCCTCTAGTTCTGCCACAGGCAGAGACACCTTCCACTAGACCAGGATAATGGTCCAGTGGATATCCAAATATCCACTGGATATCCAATACCAACAAAGACCTTGCAGAAGTTTCCAGAGGGCTCTGCTGGCATGTAGAGAAGTACCAAAAATAACATCAGTCAAAAGGGAATTTCTTCCCTTACCATCATTTTACAGGGCAAAAGAGGAAAAATATTTTATCAGAATAGACTCTATTGATCGTACAGTGAAAAAAAAATGGATTTTATTATGTTACAATAGAAAAGATACTAAAATGAAGTCAATGGCCAGGTAAGTGTGAATTACAATGTATTTAACTCTGTGCCATAAACCCCCAGTCTGATACTCAGCACACATGGCAGATCAGCCACTGCTCTCCATCCTTTGCAATACCAAAGCACTGTGAAGGGACAGCCTGAACTCACAGGGGCTTTTTGTCTCGAAGCTTAGAAATACTCTGCTATTTATTCCCACATCACATACTTCACCAGAATGGACAAAGAACAGAATTCAAGTCAGAAATCATATGGGGTGGGTATACACAGAGCAGCCTTGGCACCACAGGATATAATATGGAAACCAGTCATTGTCAGAACCAGAAAACAGGAGGATTAGGTCAGTAAATATCTTATTCTGTCAAATCCACAAATCCTTTCATCTCTTCTCATTGTCAGACAAGGACCACAGTCTGCTGGGTTTGCTCTGGGAACACCAACACAGGTCCTAATGACAAATATTTATTTAAAAAAAGATTCTTTACAAAAAAGCATCAACAACTTCCCCACAGAAGTAGAAAAGCCCATTAGAAGCCCATTTGAAATATTTAAATACACACTACAAATTATAGTGGTGCCTCTCAGAGTATTCACAAATGTTTCCTAAGATATCTTTCATCATTATACCTCCCTTCTTAAGTGATCATTTACTATGCTGCTTGTGCTGTTTGTGGCCATCACCTACAGTAATTACATTAAAAGGCAGATATTTTACAGGATTAACTCCTGTGACATGATCCTTCATTACACTGGTTTTGATCAAGGCTCAGATGTATTTTATTTTGCCCTACAACTGCAATATTAATCTAAAATAATCTTAAAAAGCTCCCATCATACATGTGAGGATGATTTCTCAGATCACCTCTCTCTCCCCAATCCAAAGGTAGATTATGTTTCAGACAAGAACACACACTGAGACATTCACACGCAAAAATATCCAGGTCAAAATAAAAAAATAAAAAAACCACCCTGGTTATTTTGCCTTCAGAATTTTTAAATATTTTCCCAACATCTCAGCAAAATTATGCATTTTAAAAAGACTGCAGGCACTGAAATGATTGTCAGTCATGCAAATAATCACTTACTTACACTGTATGAGTTTGGTTTGGATAAAGCAAATTACCATTTGAAAATAACTTGAAAAACACTCTGGGCTAAGAGCTTGCTTTATAAATTTTAGCTTGGCCACAATTTTTCTTAACCTTTTTTTCCTCAGTCTCCATTCAGTCACTATACTAGTGCAATCCAAATTAAAAAAACAGCTTTGAATTGCCACAGGTGCATTCAACTTTATGTAAAGCATGCAAAGAAATAGCAAATTTTGTCTGCATCTGAAGGTCAAAACCCAAAGAACTTTAGAGTCAGGCAGAAGCAGCCTTTTATTCAGATTTTTTCCTGTTGTCTTGATATTGGACTTTGTCTAAACACCTCAGTTCTTATACCTAGAATTAGCTGTTGAATAAAATATATATTAGATATAATAGAGCTGACATTAATTTTTGTTTCTAATCATTCTGCTGCAAAAGTTTTTTCTGTCATACAGTTGTTTATGAACATCTTAATCTTGCCCATCACTGTTGAAAAGAGGTTTCTGATATAATCCAAAGTCCAGCAACCACAATAAAATGGGAAAGGTGTCCTGCCTTGTGAGATGAGATTTAATATGAGAGCAGGACTCTTTTGAAGAGCACACAGTGAGATGTGATATCCTCCTGCTGTACCAGTTTAGGTAGCAGGCTAATGATTTTACCCACCTAATCACCTCCTGCTTTGGACAAACCAGTGCTGTGTGTGTGATGACTTCAGCCTAATTTGTCAGATCTCGTCTGACCCCATCTGCCAGGGATGACAAGTCCAAAAGAGCTGATGTAATATACGAGACAGGGTTATCATAACTTCATCTCCAAATCTAGGTCTGGGCCACATGATTCCTAAGGTATGCCAAAACCCCGAGAGCCTCTGGAACTGGCTCCATGTCAAATATGCTGAGCACCCACAGCATTCCCTGTGCTCAAAAGCTCTGGACTCTAAGAGGGAATAGTAGATCCTCAATGATATACAGGTACTGAACTATGCTGCCATCCAGGCAGCCAAGTCCCTAAGAAACACTGGAGGATTTTAACCCACTTGTCAAAAACAGACGTTTAAAGATATAACTTCAGACATTGATTTCTAAATGATTTGCATCAGTATTTTAGAATACGAAGTTTTCCAAGACACTGAACTCAAACCTCACAGTTTCAGTACATCAGCATGTGCACAACCTCAGCTCCTGCACTAAAAATTTCTCTACCTCAAACTACCACACATGTATATTTACCCTTTGAAATAACTCTAAGTACAGGCTGGTCAGGGACAAAGATCTCAAGTGTGGCCAGCAGTTACTATCAGATCAAAAGGCGGGCTCTTGCAAAGTCATTGCAGTGTTTCCCATCCTTATTTCAGCAAAAAAAATGTACCCAGCATGGTGTTGGGTTTAAGAGTATAATCAAATTGCAGAATCACACTCTATTTAGTGCTGGTCCCACTGAAGCAAAGTTCCTGTTCAGTGGGAGGAGAGTCCCTTATAACAGGAAAAACAATTGTGCCAGGTTTAATCAAAAGTGAAAAGGATCCTGTGAATGTTCCCTTTGAGCCACATAACCCACTGCTAATTTCAAGGCGGGCTCTGAAACGAGGGCAATAAAAAACGTCCTTCAGAGTAACCAAGGAGGAGCGAAGAGCAACTCCTGCTGCAGCAAATGACAACATCTGCAAGTCTGCTCCCTGCCACAGGAATGCTTCTGCCCACCTGGAAAGACATTAAAAGAGGTAGGGGAGGGAGGAGGGGACAAAACAGCTCCTTGTCTGCAGGCTTATCACTTTCACTGCTCTCCAGCATTTCTGTCTCCTCCTTGACCTCCCCTGCACAAATATGCAGAGAGCTGAGGTGCTGGAACCTTGGTTACTGAGAATTTTACACTTTCTGTGTTAACAAACACTGACCCCCAAGAAAGCACTACATTTAACCTAAAACCATAAAGAAAACTTCCAAAATTAAATAATAAAATTAAAATTATAAGTGTGTAATTTAAATAAAAATGTGTAATATCACATAGTAAAAAAC